>BRYF01000002.1:10860000-10865000 GCA_030159135.1 Actinidia polygama | reverse complement strand
AAAACACACCTCAACAAAGGTCATTAGTTGATTCAGATTCAGTTCAGTGAAAGTCTTTAATCGTCTAGCCCCAACTACGTACAATCTAAGATTTGGTAACAATTTCTTTCCTTATCCGTCATTTTCTCAGTAACCAAACAGATAACAAAAAAAAAGGACCAGAAACCCACCAGTCACCACTAAAAGAGTCAATTAGTCAAACCAACAAACATCTAGTCCCCAAGCAGAAAAGACACAATACCCAGATGTGAATTTTGCAACAACTTCAAGAAAAATCAAAAACACACTTTCAAAGACAACTTCAAATGCAAGTTTTCAATAACAGAAGCTACTAACGTTGAGTACAAGAAAATAACCACCAAACAAAGTACCTCAAAGACTCAAAGTGAAGTTGCTAGATCTGTCAGCGCTGCTGCTTCTTCTTCTTTAATCTGACATTTTGTTTGTTTGTGTATATTTAGGAAACGGATCCCTTGTCCCAAATACTCTGTCATGTCTCAGTCCCATGAACTATATATGTTCTAATATAATTTAATTAATTATAAAATCTCTCCTGATAAATTATATTTAGACAGATATCGCTCATTTGGAGATAAGACAGGAGAGTGGGACAGAACATTTGGGACAAAGTATCACAGTCCGTATATTTATGCGGAAAAAAGAAAATGAGGAGTTGGACCCCTCTCCTTTGGGATTACACACAGAGAGAAAACCAGATCTTGCCAAGAAACTTCAACGAACAGAATATGAGGCAAAAACAAAACAAAACAAAACAGCTAGTTCTTCTTGTGACACCCAATTAGGTTTGGCGGGTGCAGGGCCGGCCCAATAATTGGGTTGTCCTAGTCCGGTCAAAATATAATTGTCCTCGTACTATGAACGCATTAACAAAAAAAGTCTTACAAGTTATAATAAAAAATTAAAATCAAGGTAACATTATGCTTTTAATTTGAATTATATCAAAAAAATAAAAATAAAAATAAAAATGTAACCCCGGTATGTCTAAGCTAGCAAAGTCACAGACTCACAGTGTGCGTTGACAGATGTTCAAACCCGGTATGTCTAAGCTAGCAAAAGAAGGTGACGGTGGAGATTAATCATACCCACCAAGAACATCCATTAAAAGTTTGAAATATTAATTCAACCACATATGAAACATGATAATAGAATCACTGGTTTCAGCAAGTCCTTGATTGATAAAGAAGAACAATCAAATAAATAATAATTCAGCACGAAGACAGCTAAATCAAGCTAAACTTAACAAATAAATTCCAAGAAAAAATTGAAATATCAGCTGGATTACATGCTTTGAAATGATAAATGATAATATTAATAGCAAAATCCCACCAATTTACCTAAAAAATAGCAAAAGCCCACCTCATAAAATGCCCAAAAAACCCCAAATCCATCTCCAAAACCTTCAGAATTAATCAATTTCGCAAAAATTTATTTGTATTATTACCAGTACTGTGCACAGGAGTGAGGGTATTTTGGTGAATTTGCGGAATTTCCAGTACTGTGTCTGTGTGTTGCGTGTGGCAGTGTGGGTTCTGGGTTGAAAGGCTGGAATGGCTGTGAGTTGAAACTTGAACGGACTGTCAACAAATTTGGGTAAATTACACCAATAGTCCTTGTAGTTTAACCCATAGTTCTAGTTTGATCCTTATATTTTTAATTTTAATAATAGAAACCCAAATACTTAAAAAAAAATATTGGGGGGGGTGGGTGGGGGCGAATGGTTGCCCCTACCCAAGGGGGTTGCCCAAGCCCATGGGCTGGCTGGGCTCACCCCTGGGCCGGCCCTGGACGGGTGGGTCCCACTTAGTTATCAAATCAACCCCGTAGACCAGTAGTGGTTTTTTAGGAAACCATTCGATGGTCCTATTCTTTCTTCCTTGCCACAACTCCACTCTGTCCAAAGAAAAGAGAAACATTTTTGTCATAATATAAGCAAATAAATAAGTAAAAACAAATTTGAACTCTTTTTCTATGTCCCTGAAAATAATTGTACGGTGTAATTCAAGTAAGTGTTCATAATTTTAATGTGGAAATTAGATTAGAATTTTGCCTTTTGTTCATAGTGTGGGGAACTTATTGTATCATTTTAATCGTACATAGTATTAAGAAAACTAGTCTTATGCTTCTTTTATGTGTGCGCGTGCTGGTGTTCTTGGTTGTTGACATATATTTATTGTATATACTCTAAAGGTAGATTAGTCTTTTTACCTTTAATCGTTTTCCTATTTATACTCTTCTCTTTTCTCTTTTGTATTTACTTCTTCTAATACATTTATCAATATACACTGTTGAAAGGCTTTCTCATATGAGGAGAAAGCGTAAACTGAAGGGTCCACACATCAGGCTTTGATACCATGGTATATAATTTGGATCTTACAGAGTGATAATAATAGGTCTAGAAACTTCAGACCTATCCATAATGACAGCTACGAGCACAAACAATCCAAACCGTGGAGAAGACAAGTAGAAAATAGTGCAAAAATAGCAACTACAGTAGTAATGAAGCAGGAATAGTAAAAACTGAGTGCAAAAAACGGAATCAGAAGGCCCAAATTACTCAAGGAGATGAACCTGAAAGCCAAAAGCTGAAGAGTGGCAAACTTCGAAGGCCAAACTGTCAAATCAGAAACTTCTGGGACCAATCTGAAGAAATTAGAAACATCAGGGGCAGTAACTGCAATTTACCCCAAGGACAAATGACATGGCAGGAAAGCTGACATGGCAGACAGACAAGTTGACGTGGCAGCTGACGCGGCAGTGCTGACGTGGCTAGGGATGGCAATTTCCCTAGAAAAGTCGGGTCCCCTCCCCTCCCCTCCCCTCCCCTCCCCTAATAGGGCGGGTTTGGGGTAGGGATAAACGGGTTCAGGACGGGTTACGGGGAAAAAATTACAACTCGAGCCGAGTTCGGGTCGGGTTCAAGTTTACCCCGCCCCGAACCCGCCCCGATTAGATGTACATAGACAAAATTACCCCTATATTTGGTTAACTATACGATAATACCCTTACTATATATATATATATATATATATATATATATATATAGGGTTTGGAATACTTCTCAGTAGTCATTTCTCTGTTTCTCACTTCTCACTTCTCAGCCGCCCCGCATCTTTATGCAATCGTTCTCACTTCTTCGTTGCCGACTCATCATCGTCGCCGATCGTTCTCCGTCGCCATCGTCGATCTTTGTGCGACCGTTCGCTATCATCGCCGTCGTCGTCTCACTTCTCCATTGTAAGATTTTTTTGTTTGATCTGTAAATAAGAAAATCGTTTGTGCAAATTTGTTGTTATCCAACACTTATATGTCGATTAGTTTAGGGTTTGAGCCTTTGACTGGAAGCATAGTTATGGATTCGCGACTTGTATTGTCCAAAGAAAGGAGTTTTGGCTTTTGACCTTGTCCATTGTTTTGTTATCTTCTATCATTAGTTGTCGGTAACGAGTTTAGGGAGTATTGTCCAACTTTGTTTGGGTACTATTATTTTCTTTTCAGTTGTGACTTTTGACACTGTCCCTGAGATTTCTAAAATTAGCCCAGGAAAGTTATTTTTTTCGGGGCGGGTCGGGGGATAAATCCGATGAACCCGAACCTGTTAAACTAAAGGGCAGGGCAGGGCAGGGCAGGGCGGGGCGGGGGTGGGGAATGACGAACTCGTCTCGAACCTGCCCCTTTGCCATCCCTAGACGTGGCAGCTGACGTGGCAGGATGACGTGGCAGCAATCAGGGCTGACGTGGTAGAGAGACTAGGGCTGACGCCACAGATGTTAGGGCCGACGTCAGGCTGATGGCGCGTGTGGGGGCGTGCGGGCTCGTGGGCTGGCGTGTGTGAGCGCATTTGGGCGTTCTGAGCGGAGATCTGACTCGCGGATAACGCAGGTGGAGCGTGGAAGCACGTGCGGGGGTCTTATGGCAGTGTTCTTGGGTAAATTGCAGTTACTGCCCCCTGATGTTTCTGATTTCTTCAGATTGGTCCTAGAAGTTTCTGATTTGACAGTTTGGCCTCCGAAGTTTGCTACTCTTCAGCTTTTGGCTTTCAGGTTCATCTCCTTGAGTAATTTGGGCCTTCTGATTTCATTTTTTGCACTCAGTTTTTGCTATTCCTACTTCGTTACTATTGTAGGCTATTTTTGCACTATTTTTTACTTGTCTTCTCTACGGTTTGGATTGTTTGTGCTCGTAGCTATCATTATGGATAGGTCTGAAGTTTCTAAACCTATTGTTATCACTCTGGAAGGTCCAAATTATATACTATGGTATCAGAGCCTGATGTCTGGACCCCTCAGCTTACGCTTTCTCTTTATAATCTGTATCACGCTCTGCGTGAGGGGGAATATTGAGTGAAGTCCCACATCGCCTGGGAGACTCTTAACTGCGTTTGTTTATAAGGTGGAAAGTTCACTCCCCTTGTAACTCAAGTTTTGAGGGGAGAGAACTTCCCACCTTATAAACAGACGCAGATAGGAGTCTCCCAAGCGATGTGGGACTTCACTCAACACTCCCCCTCATGCAGAGCGTGATACAGATTGTGAGGAGAAAGCGTAAGTTGAGGGGTCCACATATCAGAACAGATATCAGGCTCCGATACCATGTTAGAGAAGGGGGAGTAAAACTCACCCTCAAAACTCGAGTTCCAAGGGGAGAGAACTTCCCACCTTATAAACGACGCATATAGGAGTCTCTCAGGCGATGTGGGACTTCACTCAACATGAAATATAAAATTATAAAATTACAAGAAAAGAATAAAAAATTGAGTTCTGATAACCGGGAAATCTTATCTTCACCAATTCAATTCCTTATGTATATATATTTTTTTCCGTTGTATTGTTGGCTACTACATTAGCTCTGACTTCTATCTAGGAGAGTAATTGGGGACGATTGTTAGCCGTTGGATTATAAAGATTCCACAGCATGATTTTGGAGCAACCCTCTGATGGGATTCCTATCAATTTGGTCTCCTCTTCAAGAACCTCTTTCTT
>BRYF01000002.1:10820000-10830000 GCA_030159135.1 Actinidia polygama | reverse complement strand
ATAATGGGAGAGCGACCTTTATATAGGAGAACAATGGAGATCCGTGAGATCTTCAGAAAGCCATATTTGGGAAGTATATCCCTGAGATACCGGAGTAAAAATAGGAGAATACCATATGGAGAATAGTCTGCAATTATAAGAGTCGTGGTGGAGACAAATTCCTTGCGGGGATGGAGTCCTTACAGAGGTGGTCTCTAGCGACATGGACCACCTCGCCAATTGGCGAGAAGGGAGTCTGCGGTTGGACGGGTGGTTGGCAATACAAATATCCTTGCCTTATAGCGAGCTAGAGAAACTAGCATGAACAGACGAGGTGATTAGCTGGTGCAGGTATACTGGCGATCAGGACTGCACTCGTTATTAAGGCGAGGTGACTATCTCGGAAATATCATGAGACGGGTATTTTATCCCACATTAGTAGCCCCCCTACTCGAGATGCCGAAGTGGAACTCGGGGTCTTCGAGTATATGCAACTTAACTATCGGGAGGCGACGCATGGTAAACTGCATTAATGGTAAAATGACATTATGACACGTTTCTGCGAAAGTTGCGGCTGTTAGGCTTGGAATTTGGAGCACTGCGTGATTTGTCAGTGTCCTATGATGGCAAACTTTCTCATGGGGACACGTGTCTGAGCGCTTTAATGGTGAATTAATGTCTTTTGGCGGGAAAGACGGCATGACAATAATGATTCCGGCAGGAGTAATGGCGCACTAACGAAGCGTTTGGCGGGAAGGGCGGTTAGTAGCTTGATATCCAAAACGCTGCGAAATCTCGAGCGATGGGGCGGATGCCCTAATAAATATCCCCCCCCACTTCGTTGTACTCTTTCACTCGCGCTACCAAATTGCTGCTCCCATTTTATTTTTCTCCTCGCCGTCGTTTGTAGTCACCTTCTCGCTTTTTTTGCCTTTAGTAAGTATTCTTAAACACCCTTTTAAATATCCTTAGCTTTCTTCATTCATTTCGTAGTGTATGTCCCTTAGGCCCGACGTAGGTAGCTCGGAGAATTTAGAAAATTCCTTGCCTTTTTGGGTGTCCGACCACTTAGGTGAAGGATTGTCCTATATGACTGACGAGGTGAAACAATTCCCCGCCTCGCCCATGGAGGGTTCCCCGATTCCCGAGGTCAACCCTCTGGCTGTCATCCACCCTTCGGTGGACAAGGAGACAAACATAATGACCCCGGAGGAGGTGGCCTTTCTTAGAGAGTCGTGCTCTTTCCCGGCAGGTGTACAAATTAGGATTCCCAACGAGAACGAAACCATAACCTCAGCCTGCCTGGGCGAGGCGGCCTTTTATGAAGCGGCCTTTCATGCGGGCCTCCAATTCCCCACTCATCCCACAATCAGGTTGACTCTATAGTACTATAATATCTGCCCTGCCCAGCTTGTTCCCAACGCGTGGCAAAGTGTCGTTTGCGCGATGGCGTTGTGGTGGGCCTACAAATATACTATGTCCCTTTTTGAGTTTAGGAATTTATTTATCCTATTCACGAACCTAAACCGGATCAAGGCTGGTTGTACTTCAAGGCAAGGTACAAAAAGAACCTTCTCGAAGGATACCCTAGCAATGTTAAGGGCTGGAAAAACAAGTTCTTTTTCGTCTCGGTGGATCATTGGGAGCTTCCCGAAGGTTCCTCTCGTGAGGGTGTCCCAAGGGTCCTGACATCGTGGGGCATTCCAAGTCGGTCTTTCCTCCATAAGATTTTTCATTACTATTATATTTTTATTTTTTTCATCCTAAGGGTTAATATCCCATCTTATGTGCTTCAGACAAGCATTGCAACAAACTACTGAAGCTGTATGGCGATGAGCCTAAAGTTTTTGATGAGATTTTCATCTTGGTGGGAACAACAAGGCGATATTTCGTCCCAGTACTTCTTGAGTCAAAATTTTTTCGTCGGGCCTTTGGCTCTTCGAGGCCTGTGACGTCTGCCAATAAGGGTGAGGAGCGACCTGAAGATAAAGAGGTGAGCTCCTCTAGCGACGCGGGTGAGTCATGCCCTTTCTCTGGTGAACACATCGGCCGAGAGAGCCTTCCCCGAGATGACTCAGTATAGTACCTAGGAACCGTTAGGAAGGAGTTAAAGAGAAACGTACCTCATCTCCCCGACTCGACCTTACTAAGGTTGTTGGGAGGGAAGGCCCTGGACCCTACCCTAGATTTTTTGTTCGATAGTTCGGACCCAAGTTCGGAATTCGAGTCGGAGTCCTGGTTGGACTCAAAACTACCCTTCGAGCTTAGATCGGATAGTACTGCTTCTTCTCTTTTCCTAAGCATTTTAAATTTATGTGCCTAATGTTTATTTTTTTTTAGCCATGTCGAGGAGAATCAGTCTTAAGAAGATTGGCGAGAATATCGCAAAGTCCAAGAGCGAGAGCATGGCGAAGTCCACCCCAGCCAAGGGGGTGATTGGCGAGAAGCGTCTCAGAGACGAATCCTCCAGCTCTCCTAGGAAGAAGGACAAGGTTGTCGATGATTCCAAGGGTAAAGAAGCTTCCCCTTTTCCTGAGGCTAAGAAAGTTGCGAGGCCCAGACAAGCGGCAAGCTCAACTGCTACTCCTCTTCCAAAGTCCAGGGAGGGCACCTCGGGTAATCCTGTTGCGAGCCTGGGACCAGGAGTATCTTTTCTGGTGAGTCCCTCGATCGCCGAGAAGATCCTGAGCAAGGTGATCCCACTCGTTGATCAAGAGAAGGTGAAGCAACTGACCTCTGATCAGATGATCACAAAGTTCTTCCATGCTCTGGGTCAAGTATTATGTTGCCTCCGACCACAATTTTTCTTGTAATATCTTTAGTTTGTGCTAAAAATTGTTCTTTAACAGGAGCTCGTGTTCGGAGCTTCCGTTGTCGTGCGGGGTAGGGAAGCACTAGAAGAATCTACCCTACAGCAAGGTCGGGCAACCTCCTTGGATGGTGAGGTGGCTCGCCTTAAAACAATTTCGAGCGACCCGGAGAGGCAATTGACCGAGTCTCAAGATAAGGAGCAACATGCCATGGATGAGCTCGTCAAAATGAAGGAGGTGGGAGATTCTTTCGCCGAGAATTTTAATAAGGTGGGGATCTTGATCGGGGATCTAAGAAAGAGCTTGGATCGCACCAACGAGAGTGTTGTGAAGAAGTTCAAGGCCTCATCCGAATTTACTAAGATGGTGGAAAAAAAGGCTTCTCGGTATTTAGGCGAGGGCTTTGATTTTTGCACGCGGCAGCTCCGATGTCATCATCCTGACCTTCCCGTAGATCTGGAGAATCTAAGTTTGGACAACTATTTTCTTGACAAAGAGAAAGAGGAGAAGGAAAGAGAGGAGGCAGAGAGAAAGGAGAGAGAGAAGAAAAAGTAAGGAGATGGGGTACTAGGCAACGTCAATCCTCCTAAAGTCTTGTAAAATTTTTCTTTCAAAAAAAAAAATTGTAATGGCGAGTTGTACTCCTTTTATGTTTTTGGTTGGCGATCACTCGTTTTAGAAAATGGTGAAATGACCTTCCAAACCTACTCGGACTTTAAATAAGAAATGGCAACGTAAATTGGAATAATAATTAACATCATAATCTATGATGAATGGGCGCTTGATATTGGCGACATCCACAATGGCGATCAAGTTGCCTTGTGGGCACTTGATAATGGCGAAAACCTTAATGGCGATCAAGATGCATGTCACAATCTCGATTTTGGTGACATCCATAATGGTGATCATGATACCGCTGTCGTTTTGTAACGAACTAGCAATCACGATATTGGCAAGATAAAAACTTGCAGTTGGCGATACAGTGGCGAATAATGGAGGTAGAAATAAACTGGAAAAATTTTAGCAAATCTCTAAGGTATGGACACTCATAAAAATGGCGATTTCACTGGTAACATTTTTTCAAGTGATCACAAACTCGAATGTTGGTGAGGCAAACTTTTTTGTTTAGGCGAGAACCCCTACGATCAATGTTCGCTTTTACTAGAGCGGCGATGTAAAGTATTACCTTCGTGAAACAAATTTGAGATAGGTGATCATAATTGAAATGGCGAAATGATTAATAGGCGATCGAATGTATTGGCGTATTTCTATCATGGCAACGTTCTTAAGGGCGATCAAGGCGTCTTTTTGTAATGAATGGGCATTCTTGATGATGACGATATCGACAATGGCAATCAAGATACCTTATCATTTTATAATGAATGGGCGTATTTTGACTGTGGCGATATTTGCAATGGCGACAATGGCGTGGTATAACAATCAGACTCGGTGACATTATATGGTGAAGCAAAAATGAAGTTTTATTGAAATTGGCAATCTACTACAAAAAAATCCGGAGCGTGCTCTTAGAATGGTGACATAATACAGGTGTTTTTCACTATGGCAACCAGAAGATTCACTGGTAGTATTTCTTCAAGTTCTCGGCGTTCCAAGGGCGAGGGAGTGTCGTTCCATTCATGTCTTCCAACCAATAAGTCCCCGATCTAGATACCTTGACAACTTTGTAAGGGCTTTCCTACGTAGGTCCGAGCTTCCCTGCGTTTGGTTCTTTCGTAGATAGTGTGACTTTTCGTAGGACTAGATCACCCGGTATAAAAGACCTATGTTTAACTCTTCGGTTGTAATAATTGGCGACCTGATGTTTACAACTTCTTGGATACTTCTGCCTTTTCCCTCCTTTCATCAATGAGATGAAGATTGAGTCTTAGCTCGGTTTCGTTATTCTCCTGGTTGAAATTTGAGGTCCTGAAGCTTGGCATTCCAATCTCGATAGGTTTGACCGATTATGTTCCATAGACTATGGAGTAAGGTGTCTCGCCTGTTGGGATTTTGCTTATCGTATGATAGGCCCAGATTATGCTAGGCAAGTTTTCCACCCATCCTCCTTTGGACTTCTCCAATCTTGTTTTCAAGTTCCTCAAGATAGTCTTGTTGGTAACCTCAACTTGGCCATTTGCTTAAGGATGATCGGGCGAGGAGAAATGGTGTGAAATGGCGAGGTCCAATCAGAATTTTCTAAACCCATCGTTATCGAATTGTTTGGCATTGTCCGAGATGAGGATTTTGGGAATTCTGAATCGGCAAATGACGCTCTTCCATATGAAATTCCTCGTGTTTTTCTCAGTGATCTTGGTTAGAGGTTCTGCCTCTATCCACTTCGTGAAGTAATCAATGGCGATGATCAAGAATATTCTCTACAATGGAGCTTGGGAAAGAGGTCCGAGTATGTCGACTCCCCATTGGGCGAATGACCATGGACTGATCATTGGTACCATCTCAGTATGAGGGAGGTGACTCGCTGGGGAAAATCTTTGGCATTTGTCACACTTCCTTGTGTACGTCGCCGCATCGTGCTCCATCCGTGGCCAAAAGTAGCCTTGCCGAATTGCTTTTCTGACAAACGATCTTGCCCCTGAATGATTTCCACTTATACCCTCATGAATTTCCTTCATGACGTAGTCTGCCTCTTTAGATTGGAGGCACATTAGGAAAGGACCTGAAAAAGAATGTTTGTACAAGGTTCCATTGAGAATGCAGAACTTAGCTGATCTATACTGAATCCGGCGAACTTGTAGTTCGTCCAACGATAACGTTTTTGTTTTGAGATATGTAATAATGTCGTTCATCCACGTTGATCCCGCATCTGCCTGACAGACTGATTTGGCGACCTTAATGCTTGGGTCAGCTAAGAAATTCCAGAGGTATACTCCTATCTGAAATGAAGTCAAAGGACGAGGCGAGGTTAGCCAGAGCATCAGTTTTCTTGTTCTCTTCTCTAGAGATTTGGCGAATTCTAAAATCTTTTATCTTTCTTGACAAGGATTTTACCTCATTTAGGTAGGCCACCATCCTTGTATCCTTGGCGAGGTAGTCCCCTTGGACTTGATTTACCATCAACTGGGAATCACTAAAGACGTCCAAGGAATCTATTCCTAATTCGGTAGTAACTCTTAGACTAGCGAGAAGAGCTTCGTACTCGGCTTCGTTATTGGTGGCTTTGAATCCTATACAAATGGCGTACTCCATCTGCTCTCCCGAGGGAGTTTTGAGAATTAGTCCCGCGCCACAACCGTGTTGGTTCGACGATCCATCTATGAACAATTTCTATTTGGCGAAGTCCTTATCTGGGTTTGGATGCTAGCGGCGATCAAGAGGGCATAGGCGAGCTTCTCAATTTTCAAATATCTGACCTCGGCTCCTATCAGGACTTTACTAACATAATACACCGATTTTTAAACTCGGTCTTCTTCTTAGATGAGCACTGAACTTACTACTGTTGGCGAGATGGATAGGTATATGAACAATTCCTCGCCTATAGTTGGAACAGTAAGCAATGGTGGCGAACTAAGATATTCTCTTGAAATGTAGTTTTGGATTCCTCGTTCCACTAGAAGGTTTGATTTTTTCTTAGAATTTTGAAGAATGGGAGGCACTTGTGAGCTGATTTGGAGACGAATCTATTAACAGCGGCAACTCACCCAGTCATTGATGTTTTTGGGCGAGCTCATTCCGAGAAGGACTTGGATCTATTTTGAATTTGCCTCAATTCCACATTTGGTTACTAGGAATCCTAGAAATTTTCTAGATGATATCCCAAAAAATGCATTTGGATGGGTCATCATCCGGTGTTTTCGTAGGATGTCAAATGCTCCCTTGGGTGGGCGATATGGTCGGCTACTCTGAGGCTCTTGACTAGCATGTCATCAATATAAACTTCTATTGTCTTTCCGATCAGTTCCTTGAACATCTTATTGACTAATCTTTGGTATGTCGCTCCAGCATTTTTTTAGTCCGAAAGGTATGACTTTGTAGCAATATAACTCTTGCTCTGTGATGAAATAAATCTTTTCCACATCGGGCGGGTACATTCTGATTTGATGATATCCTGAAAAGGCGTCCATAAAACTTAGGAGCTCATGTTTGGACGTAGCTTCAATTATCAGGTCAATCTTTGGCAAAGAAAAACTGTCTTTTGGGCACACCTTGTTAAGGTCGGTAAAGTCAATGCATACTCTCCACTTCCCCCCTTCTTAGGGGCGACGACAATGTTGGCGAGCCATTCGGGATAGTGAGCTTCTTTAATAACGTTGGCTTTAATGAGTTTGGCCACTTCTTCTTCAATGACTTTTAGTCGTTCAAGGGCGAATTTTCTTCTCTTTTGGCGAACTGGAGGATACTCGGGGTTGGTGAATAACTTATGCATGACGACTTATGAATCAATTCCCGAGATATCACTTTGTGACCAGGCAAAGACATCAAAATTCTTTAAAAAGTCTATTAAGGTGGAACGTAGATCATCAGAGAGTTCAGTACCAATCATCACATGGCGATCTGGATAATCTTGGTGTATAGAGATTGGAGCGACTTTTTCAAGTGGTTTGGTATTTTCGGTTTCTTGGGGATCTACCAAGATAACCTATTCCACCTCGTCCCTAAAAGGTTCCATCTCGGCATCGGCAATTTGTAATTGCTATTGGATATTTGGAGTTGGGGAGTTTTCTCTCTTCATGGCCAAAATGAAGCACTGCCTCGCCGTTTTTTGATCGCCTCTTACTTTCCCCACCCATATTGAAGTGGGAAATTTCATCTTCAAGTGGTAGGTTGAGGTGATCGCCCTGATCTCTCCCAAAGTAGGGTGACCCAAAATTGCGTTGTAAGGCGAAGGGCAATCTATGACGATGAAGCCCTGCCAAATGGTGGTTTGATGCGACTTTGTCCCCAAGGTTACTAGTAACTTGATCCATCCAAGTGGGTGCGTCATAATTCCTCCGAAGCCTACCAAGGGAGTGTGGAAGGGATGGAGTTTGTCCCCTCCAATTTTCATCTTCTCAAATGCCAAGATGAATAAGATATTTGTTGAATTCCCATTGTCGATCAAGATCCTTTGAACATTAAAGTTGGCGATTACGGCTGAGACGGCCAAGGCGTTGTCATGAGGGAGATGTAGGCCTCTTAGATCGTTTTTGTTGAAGGTGATAGGTGGGTAAGTGTCGACGACGGGCGAGGAGGGGTTATAGACTTCTTCTTCAGCTAGCCCACTGGCGCTCTCTTGGCATGCCTTTTCCTGGATGAATTTGAACATCCACCAGATCCAAATCCGCCATGGATCACTTATATATCGCCGACAGTAGGTCTATATCACCGTATCCCCTGTCTGGTGAGTTGGGGGAAGGGCGATCAGCTACGTATTTCCTCAGATATCCCCTCTTGATAAGATCAACTATCTGTTCTTTCAACTGAAAGCAATCTTCTGTGTTATTGTCGTGGTCTCGATGGAACTCACAATATTTGTTCTTGTTTCTTTTTCGAGGATCGGTCTTGATTTTTTCGGGCCATTTGACAAATTCTTCATGCTTAATTTTTGTGAGTACTTAGGCTATGGGGCGTTGAGAGGTGGCAACACTAATTTTGGGTGACGAGGTGGAGTACGAGAACGCCTATCATTGGCCTGTCTGGGATCCTGATCGGACCTTTTGCTTCTCGTTTTCTCCCTGTAGTCAGATCTCCTTGAGTCAAGATCCTTCCTCTTGAATCATCTTTCCCTCGTCGTCTCCGCTTTGCTTCAGCTAATTCTTCCGTGGCGATGTACTTGTCAACTTTGCTTTGGAGAACTGATAACGTTTCAGGTACATTCCTTGACAGAGAGCCAAATAGCGGCCCAGGGTAAAGTCCTTTCATCATGGCCATGATTACCACCTTATCGCTGGGATCCTCTACTTCCAAGATGGCTTGGTTGAACTGCTTGACATAGTCTTTCAATCCCTCAGTTTCCTTTTGGTGAATGGTGAAGATATGAGAGGCGTTCTTTTGGCGGACCCTACAGTTCATGAAGTTGGCGACGAAAATCTTGCTCAGGTCGCGCAAACGAGTCAATGGTCCCAGGAGGTAGCTTCCTAAACCATGACCTCGCCGACCCTTTCAAGGTGGTAGAAAATGCCTTACACATTACCTCGACCGAATAACCCTGGAGCGACATCAAGCTCTTGTATGAATCTAAATGATCCAAAGGATCCTCGTAGGTTCTGAGCTGACTGGGTAGCTTGAACTTGGAGGAAATCTTGGCTTGTAACACCCTTTCCGTGAATGGAGGCTAAGTCTATCTGATCAAAATGTCCACTGGTGCACCTGTCCCCGTATTGATGGCATCAAGGCGAGCATTAAGGTCCTGGATTTTTTGGGAGGTGGAAGTGCTTCGACGCCTAGGTGCCTGATCATTCCGGTGATGAGATCTCCCTCTCCTGACTTCCTCGCCTTCCGCTTCTGAAGTTCTGCTGGATGATCGTGATTATGAAGAGGAATTTCTCTCTCATCGAGGATGAGGAGTGGGAGACCGGTGTCGCTGGGCCCGATCGGTGCTATGATGACTTTGGGATAATTCGCCGCCAGACTGACGAGGTCAGTGAGGGGGGTTATTTCAGGAATGGGAACTGGAGGAATCTGTGGCGGGTTAGTTGTGAGGAGTTGCAACAAACGGGCGTTGTTCTCGTTCATTATTCTCATTTGTTCGGCCATATCATGTATCTCACGGTGGAGACCTTCTAGATCCGAAGTTTGACTGGTATTGGCCATCAGATGATCTCTATTGTCCAAAGGACTGCTGGTACTTGGTCTAGGCAATAAATGGCTACTCAATTGCATAGAAAGTTGAGAACTGTTGGTTCCCACAGACGGTGCCAAACTGTTGTGGTAAAAAATTGGGCGAGCAACCAACAGTCAAGGTTCTCCTCCGCCTTGGCACGGGACCTTGACTAATAGTTGGCCGACCTACGGAGACGAACATAAGTAAACGGCCGGGGTGAGGCCGCTCAAAACCCCTCCGGCGTGCGAATCAGATCAAGGCGAATATGTGCTCAACAATGAGAACGCAATCAATGTGTAAATGATTAAAATTGCTTGTACCTTGTGATAATGGAGGAGCGGCCTTTATATAGGAGAACAATGGAGATCCGTGAGAGAATCTTTAGGCGAGATCTTCGGAGAGCCATATTTGGGAAGTATATCCATGAGATACCAGAGTAAAAATAGGAGAA
>BRYF01000002.1:10765000-10767500 GCA_030159135.1 Actinidia polygama | reverse complement strand
TAGCCCCTAGTATATATCAATTTTTTTTACACTTTAACCCCCGACCTAAAATTCATCTAACCAAATATAGCCTTAAGATCCCTTCTTATTAATGGATTCCTTTTTGACTTTCTCCTCTAACAATATTCTCTACTTAGCTTAAATCATATTTTTTAATCAGTTTTATGAAATAAGGATGAGCTCCTATCCATATCATTACTACTCCAGACCCCCTTTTGTGGGTCTCACCTCAAGTCTACACCAATGATTCGATCCATTTATTTCATAGATTTCATAATAAAATTTATTCATACAAAAAAATAATTTTATTGAATGTTTATAAATATATGAACAAATTATATTTTATTTTATAAAATTGACGGTTTAAATATACAATCATATTAGCTAAAAAAAATAAAAATATAACTTTTTTTATTTGTAGATTTCTTATTAAATTAACTTTTTGCATGAGGAGGCCTATAAGGTTGACGGTTTAAATCGTTGGTATGGACCAACACCCACAAGAGGGGTATAGGAGGGTATGGAGAGATGCAGACAGGAACGGAGCTTATTCCCTTCAAATTAATACAGAGAGCAAAAAAATAGTTTCAAAATCACCGCTGGCCATCGCCCTCATCCCTTCTTGCCACCGCCGCCGCCGCCGCCGCCGCCACCGCCACCACCACCACCACCCTTCCCCCTTCGTTATCACCATCAACGCCTGTCTCTCTCCCTGTATTCAAAACAATGCTGCTAAGTGAGAACATCTACCCGAAAAAGAGCGGAGAAGAGTGAGGGGGAGAGAGATTGATTTAATATAGCCAGGGAGTGAACAATAGTTGATATGGGTTAAAATATCGCTTGGTACATATAGTAAACCTCGCCAGATCATGATCGCCCTTTAAGTGATCTCTAGCCCATTCCCAAAATCCATCTCCACCTCACCTATGAAACCCTGAAGATGATCACCTTTAATAACACGAGTTCGCCTCAAGTTCATTGTTAAGCGAAGTCACTCACCGCCAATACACCAGGAATATTGATCTCCTTAACGCCAATGGACGAGGTTGTTCATACCGCCCCTCTAGAAGACCCGAATCCACCAGAATCCTACATACACAAGGAAACTACCTCAAAAAGGATTCACTCTCCATCACGACTCCTACAGTCACGGGATGTTCTCCAAATGGCGCGCCCTACTATTAAATCTCTGACATCTCCGGGATATACTCTCATACTTAGTCATCCGAAGATTTCGACATGATCTCCTCACACGGCTCTCCCTTGTGCGACTATATAAAGACTGTTCCCCTCATCATTATGAGGTATGATTCATTGACTGCACATTGATAGTTCTGCTTGTTCATTGCCTAACTTTTTATTCGCCTTGGTCTTATTCGCACACCGCAGAGGTTTTGAGCGGCCTCACACCCGCTAGTAACGTTTGTTCATTGCTTCGTAGATCGCCCGAGTTATGCCTAGGTATAAGAGCAATATTGACTGTTGAATTGCTTGTCTCAGATTTTTACCACAATAGTTTGGCGCCGTCTGTGGGAACGACAATTCTCAACTTTCTATGCAACTGTGCAGCCGTTTATTACCTAGACCAGGTGCCAGCAATCCTTTGGACTACACAGCTCATCCAATGGCCAATACTAGTCAAGCTCTGGATCTAGAAGATCTTCACCGTGAGATACATGATATGGCCTAACAGATGAGAATAATGAATGAGAATAACGCTCACCTGATACAGCATCTCGTCGCAGTTAATCCACCACCTCTAGTTGCGCCCCTTAATCCCTGATATCCAACGATCTCACCGATCGGGTGACGACAATTCCCAAAATAACCATAGTATTGGTCAAGTACAAAGCAGGCGACGTCGCTCGCCAAGTTCTCGTCCCTGCTGTGAAAAAAGTTCTTCCTCGACAGAATCCCGGTCATCCAGTGAAACCCCTGAAGTCGAGGGCGAGGAGGTCAGGCGAAGAGGAAGGTTGCCTCACCGAGATAACCAGGTGCCCAAGTGCTGTGACAATTCCACCTCCCAAAAGATCGGGGATTTGGACGCCCGTCTTGATGCCATCAATACTGGGGCAAGTGCTCCAGTAACCGTGGATACTTTGATCAAGCAGACTGAGCTGCCGTTCACACAGAGGGTGATGAGAGCTAGTTTTTTTTTCAGGTTCAAGCTACCTACCCAGCTCGGGGTCTACGAAGGGAAGATGGATCCTATGGACCATCTGGATTCGTACAAGAGCTTGATGTTGCTCCAGGGATATTCAAACGAAGTGATGTGCAAGGATTTTTTTGGCAACTTTGAAGGGATCGACAATGTCATGGTTCAGAAAGCTACCTCTTAGAACCATTGACTCGTTTGGCGACTTGAGCAGACTTTTTGCCTCAACTTCATGAGCTGCAGAGTTAGGCAGAAGAACGCCTCTCGCCTCTTCACCATTCACTAGAAGAAAATTGAGGGCTTGAAAGAATACGTGAAATGGTTTAACCAAGCTGTATTAGAAGT
>BRYF01000002.1:10722500-10725000 GCA_030159135.1 Actinidia polygama | reverse complement strand
TACCATGTCCTCCGTTTGATTTCGAGTTTGAAGATTGTAGACCTGTTCGGTTTAGTTTGGTTCTTGACGGGTCTATAAGTTTTTTTATCCAGAACTGAACCAAACTGGAACCAATTAAGGACCCGAAGTCTAGACCTGATCAAGGACTCGAAGTATAGACCCGATCATATAGTAATACAGTACACTCATGGTGGCTTGTTTTGAGAAAAAATCGAATCGAACCCAATCGGGTTGGTTCAGTTCAGTTCTATTAGACGATCGGTTCAGTTCTGTGTCCAAAAATAAAGAACCAATCAAAATCGGATCGATTCCGAATCTATTATAGACTCGACCCGACTCGACACCCCTACACCAGTTTACCTTTCAAGAGTGATGATTTAGAAACACTCCAGCGGGATGTGTTTGATTACTTGTCAAAACTGGTTCATGACTCGCTCGCTACTTTAGAGACAAGGATGGTTTTCCAAATGCCTTAAAAGGACAATTATCTTTGAATGGCGGGGATTCAATATGTGTTTACTTGACCCTTTGATCAAGAATGGATGGTTAAGATTGAATTGATCCAGTGGCCATGATGGAATGCCTTTAAAATGGATGGCTGAGATTGAACTCATCCAATGGTTACAATCTATTTTTGTTCAAAATTTAAACCCCTTTCTTGTTGCCACACGCAACCTCCATGAATACGAACTCTCACTTTCTCTCAGTTTGCTTTATGTAACCTGTGAAATGTGGTATGTAAGTTATTTTTTTGATTAACCACAGAGTGTTCTAGACATGCCTTTGGGCCCACCTAGATTATTCTGTGCCCTGGGCAGCCAGCCTTTCACACCTCAAGATGAAACCGCGGATATGCGACGCAGCTACCAGGAATCGAACGTGATACCTCCAAGTGTTAGCTCGTGTACCTGATATCTGCCCCAAACGACTGCGCCTTATTCCCGGAGAGAATCGAACACAGGACCTAAGTCCTGATAAGACCGTCCTTTATCACTTGAGCTAAGCCTTGTTCTCTAATGTGGTATGTAAGTTGGCAGTGGGAATGTTGTCATTACCAAAATACGATTCTCCTATTGTTACCAATGCATATTTGGATTGTTTGCTCTAAACCGTTGTCAAAATTTCAGCACTTCGATCTAGGGGTGTACAAAAGACCCGAAAGTTCGAGAATCATTAGGTCGGGTTGGTTCGATTCTACCATTCTCATGTTCGGTTCTGGATTTGAAAGACTTCGGTTCAATTCTCGTGTCTATACTATTTTTGGACTGAGACTCGAACCGACTCAACCCGGGAACCGAAGTTTAGATCCAATCATATAGTCATACAATGCACTAATTGAAGACTTTTGGGTGTTGGATGTTGGTTTGTATTATTTTAAACAATGTGTTATTGTGCAGGGATTATATTTATTTTTTAGTGTCATCTTTTTTTTCCCCAAAATTTTAAATAAACCGACAGATCCCACCCGATCTGATAAATATAGATCCGAGAACCGAATAATAAATTCAAAGAATGGTGGAGCTATGTTCTTAAAGTAATCAATTATATTTTCTTAGATATATCGTTTAGATCAATTTGGACATTAAAAGTAGCCCCTTTCCCCCCCTCAAGTAGACTCGCTGAATTGGATGACCCCAAGTAAAGGTTGGAAAAAATATAATGCATGATATATTCTATTTTTACGACTTGAAATACTAATTTTAATTAATTTATATAAATAATTAATAATTTATTTTAATATTTTTTTATGAATTCTCGCATTGTAATATTTTAACCAATTATAATTTCTTGTAGCACAAATATTTCAAAAATTATTTATATCTAAAATCACATACGTTTCATATAACTTTTTATTTAAAGATGAAAAACACTTTAGTAGAATATTAATTTTTAGAAAATAATAAAAACTAACAGAAGAAATGCGAATGTAGTTATTAAGAAAATTGCATAAGTATTTTCAATATAAATTACTAAGACTAGTATAGTAACCGTATGTGTAAAAATATTAGTATTAATATTAATATTAAAAAAATTACAATTTTTTAATAAAAAAATTTAAAAATTAAAAATATTTTTAAATTTAAAAAACTAGAAAAGTTTTATAAGAAAGCTAAACTAAAATGAATATATTAGTTAAAAAAAAGGGTATAGATGAAAACAAATAACTTATTAGTCCATAGTTTTTAAAAATAGAACTTAGTTGTGGGTGATTCTATTTGGACCCAAAAAGTTTCTCTCTAGCCCCATTATTTTATTTTAGTAAATTTCACTAACCTCACTTTAAAATTTAGATAAATACAGTTGTCTCCCCCATATTTTTTAAAATAGCATTGACTGTCCTTACTTTTGAAATTATAATCAAGATTTCATCTAGAGCTAATTTCTTGGTAAACATGGCAAGATTGCTCTTATTTTTATATTTTAATTTTTTTTTCTCGAGAGTGCCCTTATTTTTTTAATGAGTTTGGATAACAAATATTTGTTTAAGTACGCTTTGATT
>BRYF01000002.1:10655000-10657500 GCA_030159135.1 Actinidia polygama | reverse complement strand
CAGGCTCCAAGTTATGACTCTTCGATTTCTAGGTTACATATGTGCTTGTTTGTCATGTACATCGAATTTCATTTTAATTATTCAAATAATTCATATTATATAGTTGATCAAGAACTTTTATATTGTAAAAAACACTTCAAAAGTAAACTATTTATATTAATTCTTTTTAAAATTTATAAATAAATGATATTTAAAAAGAAAATTATTTATTTTAATAGGAGTATTGAGAAAAAAATTTAAAAGTCCTAAATCACAGGACAATTTTGTTATTTATGCACAAAATTAATTCTATTAAAAAAATTTAATATTAATTTTAAAGATAAATGAGTTCACTGTTATTTGGGTTAGACTACAGTCACTGCTTATATTACCACAAAGTTTATTGCTTTAGCCAAAACGATGTTGTTTTGGGTAAAGAAAAAAATATTGAATTTACTACCTTTACCCTTTCCCTTTTCCTTTTAGAAAGGTTTGTTCGTTCAGAGAGAGAGAGAAAGATTCGGCAACCAAAATCCACTTCCGACCACCGCCGTTCCCCCTTCCAGCCACCACCACGAACCCTCGCCCAGTTAACATTCTCTCCCACCTCTCTCTATTTCGATTCATGTACGTGTGTGTGTGTAATATATATATAGGGTTTCGGTCTAGACAAGTTGAAACAAAGCCTTCCCTTCCTCTAAAATGCGACAATAATTTCTGTACGTTTGCGTGTATATATATATAGGGTTTTAGTCCACATTCGTGTGTGTATGTATCTATATATAGATTTTCGGTCAAGATTCAAATATTTTTGGTGGGCTTATGTTGATTTGTTCATAAACTCGTTTTGGGAGTTGTTGTTCGTTTATGTTGATTTTGTTTATAGCTATAGTTGCTTGCTCATAAACGAACAACAACTCCCAAAATAATTTAATGGACAAATCAGCATAAGGCCATCAAAAATATTTGAATCTTGATCGAAAATCTATATATAGATACACACACACGCGTACACGAATCTGGACCGAAACCTTATGTATATATACACGCACGTACAGAAATTGTTGTCACATTTTAGAAGAAGGGAAGGCTTTGTTTCAACTTGTCTGGACTGAAACCCTATACATATACATACGTACACGAATCAAAATAGAGAGAGGGGGGAGAGAATGTTACCTGATCGGGGGTTCGTGGTGGTGGCCGGAAGGGGAAAGGCGATGGTTGGAAGGGGGATATTGGTAGCCGGATCTTTCTCTCTCTCTCTTTGAACGAACAAACCTTTCTAAAAGGGAAAGGGTAAAGTCAATAAATTAATTTTTTTTTTCTTTAACCAAAACGACGTCATTTTGGCTAAAGCAGTAAACTTTGCTATAATATAAGCGGTGACTGTAGTCTAACCCCTGTTATTTACCCTATACATAATAAATATAGTTCCAAAGGGATTTTGTTTTTAGAACTCATGAATATTTCAGTTTCTCTCTCCTTTGATGATTAGGGCTCCTCATTCTTGCCCTTTTTAAAAAGTTGTTTTGTTGCATTGGGGAAGCGGAAAAGACAACTGACTTTTCTCTCTCCTCCTAGATTCGAAAAAGCTTGCATTGGAGAAGAAAATTGCTACTCCCCCTCTCTCGTGTCAGACTCTCCCCGGGCCCCACACCCTTTTTTCACTTGAGATAACTGTTATGCCCCTATCCCCCTAAATCTCTCCCTCTCTTTTTCGGTTTTTATTTTTATTTTTTCCCCTCTTTTTTAGTTTTGTTTCTTTTTTTATTAGTTTTATTTTTTAATTAATTTTTTTATTAAATTTTCTTATATATATTTTTTTAATTTTTCGATAAATACTTTTTTTATATGTGTGTATTTTTAAAAAATTTTTTTATTTAGTTTTTTTTAAGTTTTGTGTATTTTTTTTGTTTTGTTTTTTTTAGTTTTATTTTTGTATTAGTTTTGTGTATTTTTTTAATATTTTTTTTGTTTTTTTAATCAAATTTTTTTATTTTTAATTTTTATTTTTCTTTTTGAATAAATAATTTTTTTATTATATGTTTATAATTTTTTATTTAGTTTTTAGTTTTAGATTTTGAAAGTTATACAAAAACAAAAAACCCATTAAAGAAAAGTTTTTTTAGTTGATTTGATTTTATAGTTTTTTTTTATTTTGAGTGAAGTTTTTTAATAGTTTGATCCAAATTTTATACTTTCTCGATTTTGAAAAAATATATAAATTTTTATAATTATTTTTTTTAAAAAAAATTTATCGAAAAAGGAAACAAAACTGATAGAAAATAAATAAATTTTATAAAAAAAATTAATAAAAGAAATTAAAAAATTAAAATTGACAATGGTGACCCAAATAAATATATTTGTTAGTATTTTTGTTATTTTAATATATATACTTTTTATTTTGATTCATATTTTTATATTTTTTTAATTTTTTATGAATAATGACTCCTAAAATCTATAACTAAAAAAAAAGTAAAATATTACAACATATAATAAAAAAAATAAAACTAATAAAGAA
>BRYF01000002.1:10637500-10640000 GCA_030159135.1 Actinidia polygama | reverse complement strand
AATGTTGAAATATATTTTTAACTTGTGCCTTTTCCGTGGTAGTGGGTGTTAGAATCAACATTCAAAAGGGGACAATTGAATCCTTTTGAAGGAGTGGTACGTGAATGTTTTTTTAGAACACTTAGATAGAAGTGGAATATTTGTTGTGAATACATCTGCCGCTGATCGAAAATAGAAGATATTCCGTTGTTTGCATTGGTGAATAAAATCTCGTATTAAGCGTGCAATTTGCATAAAATTTCTGCTATCTTTAGGGAAGAACTAAAAGATTTTTATGTGATACTTATTGCTATCATTATTTCTAATGCAACAATTCTAGGATTCAGTCTTGAAGGGGGAGTGATGTTTGTCATGTTTTTCACCCGCAAACAAGGTGTCTGCATACAGGTAAGTGTATGCTTATCTATTTCGTTTCTCTTCCCTCTCCTTTCTTTATGAATTGTAAGTATCTATGAGGATTATGTAATTATTGGATCAAAATTTCATCTCTTTTGGTCCACAACGCAAATATGGACATTGTCAGATCATGTTACACCCCTCGTCTTCTAGAAGTGCTGACTTTTACATGAACACTAAGACAGGTGGGGGCAAGTTGCAACACAAGGCATGTTGTTTAAAGCATATCTTGGAGCAGAGAGCTAATGTTGAATTTGATTCTGCTTGTGCACTAAATGTATCGTGCTTTGCATTTATTGTTTCTCATCTTTATTGAATGAATTTTATACAGGCGGAGACTCAAGGACATGGAGTTAAAGAAGTGAAGAGTCTCAAGCAAATTAGGGTGAGTGAAGATGCTCTCTGAATTATGATAATTCCTATTCAATTTTTCTATGGTTATTGACACATTGTTACTGGTCGAATGGGTATTCATGTAGTTTATGTTAAAGCAACCAAAAAAAGAAAGAAAGAAAACTGAAGAAATGATCTTGTCTTTTCAAAAAACTTTGGACATTTATTCCTCAATGCCTGTTGTCATTAAATAAACACTGCAACTGGATTCTCTCTCTCCTCCTCTAATACTAATTATTTTGGGATTTTTGGAGTTTTTATGAATGAATATGTGTGGTTGTGGTTGGTTTTTTATTCTCATGTTTGTTTTGACTATGACCTATCTATACTGATCTCTTTAAAACTGGGTGTTCCACACCCCTTTCTCTTAGTTAAAGTGATAATCCCTCCGGCTTGCATTGGTAGTTTTTCTTTCCAATTTGGGATGTCCCAAAATATAAGTCCTTTTTCATAGTTAAAAGTATGGAAAAAAGAGGTATAATGGGAAACCAATGTTTTTTTTTTAAATCTGAATGCATTAATTACATATTCCGCAAAAAGTTAGAACTTCCAAAAGAACCTAACATTGTCGGATGGAGGGAGTATTAAGCTTAGAAACTTGTTTAGCCGTCCAAGTATTCAATTTTTTTCCTATCCGTTGGGCATTTTGATGCATATATATGTCGACTATGGTTCTTATTTTAACAGTTGTTTTTGATTAGATATGATTTTACAATAATCTAGTTATGATTTCATTTTTGTTTGTGATCGGAATATAAACAGGTTTTAGTTTTGATAGATGTTCAATAGGTTGTGTTTAATTGATACATGTGCGTCTCCTAGAGTGGTTGACACCCTATATTTGATAGAAATATTCATGTTTAGTTATTGATATATCAACTGATGCTAGACAACAATCAATCTCAGGCAAAAACAGATAAATTGAACAAGAATGTAGAAGGGAATAGAGAGGTTTGGCTTCTTACTAGAATCAAAGAAGAAGGGGAGGGGGTAGTTTGGCTTTGCACCAGAATCAAAAAGGAAGAGGAAAGAAAAAACTAGCGTTTTTCACATTAATCATAATCATCATTAGTATAAAAAACAAGGCTACGTCCATATTTATAGCTTAAAAACTTTTCTAATTCTACTAGGACTAGGACTTTGGTATTTGATAACTAATAATCTAAAATAACTAAGAATAAGACTCCTAACACAATAAAAACTCCTAATCAAATAAAATCTTAATTAACTTAAAACTAAAATTAAACCAATTATAAAAATAATAAAATATATTAATAAATAATTATATGGGTTTGGGTTTCTTCTTCACTAAGAAGATCTCGACCTCGAGTTCGTCTTGTGATACTGAATTCTTCCATGCCAACGAATCAATTACTTGGAGTAGATGAACAACCTCGCTTGATTCTGAAATTTAAACTCTTCCAAGCATGAAATCCAAATGATGCTTGTCTTCAAACTATTGATGAGATTTACCGAGCATGAATTGAAAATACAAAAAAAAATCGACAACACTAATAAAATTGATTTTATCTACCTTAACTGAAGGACCAGTTGATAGCGAATCAATATTGTCTGACAATTTTGGTACATTTTCAAGTTGAAGTGGCATTTTTTCTCTTGCAGCCATTTTTAGATTTTCAAACTCTCTTCGAGCAACTCGTCGTTCTCAAACGTATTGAGAAACAATAGCAGCCTTTTGAAGATACATATA
>BRYF01000002.1:10622500-10625000 GCA_030159135.1 Actinidia polygama | reverse complement strand
TGACCATAAAGCTTGGCTTTGGGCACCTCCACCGTGATAAGTTCAATAACCGAGCTCTCGCGCGCGAAGATGCCAACCGAACTTGCTATGAAGCAATGGCCTGACAGCGGTGCTCGTCCAAACTCATCCGAGAGTGAAGCATGATATTTTATCCTTTCACACTATCTAACTACCTATTTAACAATACAATTAATTCAATTAGCCATGTCAGCACACCTCCATTTCCATATCAAAATGCTTGAGATTTCGAGCATGAGTGTGGTTGTGGAGGGTCTCGGGCACGACGGAGGAGAGGAAGCCGACAAGGCTGGTGGCAGAAACAGGGAATGAAGAATGGGTGTTGAGACAGATTAATTTAGAGTTTTTGTCCTAAACGGTAATTCTATTTAAGGATAAAATTGTAAATAAAAACTCAATATTTTGGGGCGTGCTGATACCGAAATGGTTTGCATTTAGAAGCTCTCCACATACTTTAGGGACTATCTGTGTAATATACCCAAATTGTCTTTTTTCCTCCCAATTGACTAGTTTGCTTGTTGATTTAAGACAGAGTTTTGGCCTGTAGAGGTACAATTCAATAATTTTTTTGCCCATTTTGATGACTCAAATCGTTAACATTGAAAACTCCATAATGAAGAATAATACTGTAACAAATTATTTTGGTCGGATAAAAATTTAACTATGTTTAGTACTATTTTATGACTTCAAATAAATGAGTGCGATACAAGATTATACACATTTCTCTTAATATAAATTTATATTGATCGACTATTGATTTGTATTCGATCAACATTATTTATTTTACCGTATTAAAGTTCTTGTTGAGGTCTATAATATGAATGATTTGAAATATCAAAATGACCCAAAACGGAATTCAAAATGCTTGGATTGCACCGGTGCATTTTATTTTCGAAATGCAGACATACCTAGTTCTTGTTTTTAAAAGCGGTTTCCAAAACAAAATTTTCTAAATTATTTTTAATAAAATTACTCATTATTTTCAGATGTTTCCACAAATAGGATTTAAAAAATAAAAAATAAAAACACGTTTGAGAAACCATCAATCAACATATTTTTATATGTTTTAAAATCCATAATCTATATATAAAATTTCATACAAAAGTCATTCTTCATAAATAGTCTTTTATGAGTGCTAATTTGTAATTTGTGATGTGAAAAGAGGAAGATTTAGTATTAAATAAAAAATTATTTACATTTAAAAAAATATCTTTAATAACTAACTATCGATGTATAGTTTAAAAGCTGTTGAAAGGAAACAAAAGACCACTTCCATTAGTCTCTTCATTTATTTTTTACAAAAATGGTTTATTTTAATTAAATTGTGGTGCTATTTATTTATAAAGAAAATTACACTGCTAGTATTTTTTTTTAAGGGATCAGTCTTTTCTCAAGTTTGTATTTTGGACTTTAGAGCAAAAAATTTCAAATGTGGGCTTACCCTGGACTCATGTCATTGATATGCAGTGTTCTCATGTGGAGCACTTTCTTAAAAAGACAATCTATGCAAAAAATTGAACTAATTAGAGTTCATTAATCACATAATTAAATAATATTTTTTATTAAAAAATAAACAAAAAATTATACTTTTTATCTCAACAAAAATTGTCAGATCATTTAGCTAGCAATACCCGATCAACTTTGTCTTTTGCACGAGTAATTATCTCAAATGAGTTTTACAAGTGAACGGTTTGAATTATCAAAGTAAATTCAAAGTGGGCCTACAACTTAATAAATTTACCATGAATTTTGTATCTTAAACGTTAGAGAAACAAGTACTTTAGAGTTTAGGCTATGTTTAAGAATTTGATACGGATGTTGTGCCCAAAACGAGTTACCAGTCACACTGCCAACATAAAATACCACACAAGACAAGATTTACGTGGTTCAGCCAGCAATGCCTACGTCTACGGAGAGGAACCAATAATCCATTAATCACATAATGAACTACAATGAGTACAATAGGGAGGAGCTCATCTCCACTCACCTCTCAGCACTCTCTCATCTCTCACCATCTCTCTGTCTTGCTTTCACAACCTACCATAGCACTCTCTCTGCCAGATCTCTCTGTGCTCTCACTAGAACCATAGCACTCCCCCCAAACTCACACAGCCCTCTCTGCTCTCTCACAGAGCAATTCTCCAACCCCTCTCTGCACACAGCAACAAGTTGTGTGCTCACGGTAATCCCCCTTTGGACTACATCTTGCCACGCTTTCTCTATTTTTCCTCTCTGATCTACTCTGTATTTATAGCCGGGAGAAGAGATGATGAGCTCATGGCTGAGCTCATCCTTGCCCACAAATTGAGACTTCGGGAGGAGGCGGTGCAGCCTCCAACTTGGACTGCAGCCTTCTTTAACAGACAGTTTCTCTGTCTGTCTGGTGCTGCTCTCTCTTCTTTTCTCCTCTTCTCTTCTTTCTTCCTCTTCTCTTCCGTCTCTGCCTAATATGAGTTGGTGACTATTCATATTGGGCTTGGGC
>BRYF01000002.1:10610000-10612500 GCA_030159135.1 Actinidia polygama | reverse complement strand
GGGTCCTCTACCTAGCTTTAATAGAAAAAAACTTGTGCTTTTGTTAATAAGTGTGGGGTGAAAAGAAATCGATTGCAGATAAAGCGGGTAGCGTATAAAAGTTTTTGGTGGCTTTGGAATCTACTCGGCTGAGAATGCAAGACAGCATCCGTGAGAAGAACAACCTGTAATTATTTTGGGGATGACTCTCTGATTGTCAAGTCAGTTGCTAAAGAATACAAGAAAGTAAAAGAGAGTTTTTAGACTCTTGATTCTAGAGAGAGAAGGAGAAAGTGTTAATTACTCGTCTAAGAGAGAGAAGTCATTTTATAAGTATAGCTCGGTGCGTGGGATACGTGCCAGCTAACGAGCCATAAAGTAGATAGTTGATTCAATCATGTCCTTATAGACGTGGTTGATAACTAGCATGTCGCATCATAGGAATTTGAAACCAAGCGTGCAAATGGTAGAAAACTCCGCGTGTATGCTACCATTTGCCCATGAAGCTCGGTCAAATAGCTTCGCCGTGATGATCGCTATGCTCGTCGTCAGAACTACCGAGATGAGGTGGCTAACCAAACTTGTTATAGGAGCGACAATCCGTTAACGGCGCACAGTGAAGTTCGATTGAGAACTACCGAGATGGTTGGGGTATTTTACTCCCTTACAATTAGTTTCATCGTGACAAAACCATAGATTAGAAAATTTTCTGTGGCAATAGTTTTTCTCTGTCGATTACTTGAATAATCGTTGTTGAAGGTGTGCTTTTGGTTTTTGCTGTATGTAAATACAAATAGATTTCATACATAATACATACAGCTAAATTGAATCAAAGCACACAATTTAGTTTCTTTTAGAGGATGTTTACCTACCTAACAAAAGTAATGGAGCAGCATGCTTATCTGAAGTTTAAAAATGGACTATATCGGTGGAGTTCAAGCATTATAGATTTTGTCTTGTATTTTAATGATCCAAAATATTCATATTATAAATATCGAGAACTTTAATTCTGTAAAAAAATTACGTTGATCGGATACAGATTAATAATCGATCAATATCAATTTTTATCAAAATAAATGAGTATAATCATATATGTTATACTCATTTATTAAGTTACAAAATAATATTGAACACATAATGAATTATAATGTGTTCATCTATTTTTAAACTATTTAAAAATAAAAATATGTTTGTGTTTATTTTTTTAAAAAAAGGTGAACGCGGTAGTGGTGGAGGTGGTGGTGGTTGGAGGTGGTGGCGATGGTGGTGGAGGTAGAGGTGGAGGTGGAGGTGGAGGTGGTGGTGGTAGGTGGAGGTGGTTGGAGGTGGAAGTGGCGGCGGTGGAGGTGGTGGTTGGTGGTGGTGGCGGCGGTGGTAGTTAGAGGAGGTGAAGGTGAAGGTGGAGGTGGAGGTGGAGGTTGGTGGTGGAGGTGGGTGGAGGTAGCGGAGGTGGTGGTGGAGGAGATGGTGATGGTAGTTGAAAAAATTTGGATAAAAAATTTTCGTAAACAAAACAAAAATAACTTTTTCTTATTTTCACTATTTTCAAAAATAGTAAAAGTTGTTTAGCCTTATTTTTATTTATTTTTTGCAACACAAACAAATTTTTTTATTTATGTTTATTTTTAAAATTAAAAATTAAATAGAAAAATAAAAAATAAACAGTTAACAAACAAGCCTTTAACATTTCGGGTGTTTTTGATCTTTTCCCAAGAAAAATATATCAACGCCCAAAAACCAAGCACGGTGTTCTTCTCCGGCGGTGACTTCCCTACCCTACGTTACCTGTTGTGAGTGTTCTCTCATCTCCACTTTTGAGAGATAAAAACTGCAATCTGATGGGATCATAGAAATACTTTAAAGAAAATCATGGAATGAAATTATCCTTGGCAAATCCCGCCATCATGTTCCCTGAAACTAACATTTTTCTCCATAATTTCCTCAAACACAGACCGACCCTAGGCACGTGCACAAGTCGCATCGATGGCTATGAAAAGCTAGCTTTTCCTAATTTGATATTTGAAAAAATGACATTATTTAAGAATGGAAATGGAAGCTTGAAGAACCAATAATTACAAGGCTTCATTGTTCGTGTGCTTTTCACCATGGAAGCTTGATTGCGCTTGCCGAGTCAGCTTCCAATTGAATAAGACCCAAGAAATATAGAGAACACGAACAGTTGTCTTTAGGTCGTCACTTCAGTGGAAAACTGAGTTTTCATAATCTTATATACTTGACTTGACTTGATTATGAAAAGCTTTTGGTGCCTCCCATTTCTCACACACATGGGTCCCTCCCTACCATTTATGGTGAATAGGACTCTATTATTTTTTCAGTTCATTTCAATTAACAAAAAAATAATAATATATATATTTTTTTTAATAAAGAAAAAAGCTAATAAATTTGGATTTTCTAATTCCTGAACTAGAAAAGTAAATAATTCTGACCAAAAATTGAAAGAAAAAAATGCACTAAAAACTAAAATAAATCCAAACTCAGAAAATTCCATTTCACTAAAACG
>BRYF01000002.1:10532500-10535000 GCA_030159135.1 Actinidia polygama | reverse complement strand
TGTATACCATTTGCCATCTAGGACTTTAACTTTGGCTTAATCTAAACCATCTTAATCCGAGTACACGACGTATCTAATTCAACATATCCTAACGTGTTATTCCCAAACTATTTCTAATTTTCCACAAACATGTAAACTCTACATTTTACTAAAAGTCTCAATGCAAATAGTAAATTTTATATTTTTCACAAGTTCAATCATACGTTCATGATACATTTATCAAAATTTAAATATTGTAGCATACTATACAAGCATTCAAAATCATCAATAATGATAAGCTATTATTGAAATCATTCTCATGTCTTTGTTATGAACAACACTCATAACTATTAACATAATCTCAACCCAAGAGTCTAATTGCACATAAAGCTCACATTTTTCTCAAATCTCATATACATAATTATTGTATTTATATAAAAAAAATTAATGCAACAATATAATATTCAATATATCATCATGCTCAAAGTAAAACCATTTTAAAAAAAATAAATATATATTTTTTTGAAAAGTGTCGACGCTCGACTGTTCAAAAACTTTTAGTGTCGACACCAACTGTTAGTAGGTGTCCATACTGTTCAAAAAAGTTTTAGGTGTCGACACCAAATCAGTAACCAAACTGCCACAGCTATTGTTCAAAGGTGTCGACACCTGGAGACAGAACACTTCTAGAACTTCTGATTTTCATATTTGAACCAAATATTTTATTTAGGGTTCAACACCCAAAGTAAAATCTCAGTAAGCTAAATATCAGCCATTAACAACAATTCCAAAACTAAACCCCAACAAGGAAAACTCCCTTTACCTCAAATCCAAGAAGAAAGCTCCAAAGTTGAAGATTATGAGATGAAACCCTAACCTTTCATCTTGCTTCAATCTTTAAGTTTCTTGACTCAAATCGAAGCCCCCGTTGAGTAGATAATCTTGCCTAAGAAATATCACTCAAAAACCTCACCTTTAATCACCTAGATCTAAACTTTAAGATCAAAACCCTCTTTTACTCAACTTTAGAGAGAGAGAAGAGAAGAAGAAGGGAAAAATAAAAAAATGTTAACTTTAATTGTATTTAGGTCAAATAAGGTAAAAAGACATAAATGTCCTCTTTGGGTCTTGGGTTTTGTTTGGCTCAAGCACAAATCCAAAGCAAATTCACTTATTTCGCCCACTCTTCCACAACCCACTTCAAATTATTTCAAGCCCACTTAAATTCACATTGGGGACTATGAAATAAAAAAAAAATTGGGGGGACTATGACGTCATTGTGCCACGCGTATATATATATATATATATATATATATATATATACGCGTGGCACAATGACGTCGTAGTCCCCCAATTTTTTTGTTGAAGCCTTACAACCTCCACTACTTAAAGAAATTTCGTCCTCGAAATTAGATCAACGTACCAAAGCTAAACCGATATGGACACCTTGCGTAAACCTTTGACTCGGGCCTCCACATAGACTCTCCAACGTCGGCCCAACACACCAATGACCTACACGGTCTGCCATACAACGCCTCAAAAGATGTAATCCCCATGCTCGCGTAATAACCATTGTTATACACGAATTCTACCCAATGTAGATAGTCCTCCTATGATCCTCCACAACCATGTACACACGCCCTAAGCATGTCCTCTAGAACCTGAATAGTACACCCAGACTGTCCATCAGTCTGAGGGTAAAACGCTGTGCTAAGCCTCAAATCTGACCCAAGAGTAGATTGCATTCCCTTCCAAAAGAGTGATGTAAAATACGGGTCTCCATCCAAAACGATAGATACTGGAACCCCATGAAGTTTAACGATCTCCCAAACATAAAGAACACCAAGATCCTTTACCGAATTTGATAGACTGATAGAAAGGAAATATGCGAATTTAGTCAAACGATTGACAAAAAACAAATAACATCATGCCCCCCTCAAAGACCTAGGCAAACCGGACACAAGGTCCATCGGGATATGCTCCTATTTCTACTCTGCAACTGGTAACGGTTGTAACAAACTTGTTGATTTCTGGTGTCCGGCTTTCACTTGTTGACAAATCAAACACTTTAAAATGAAGATTGCAATATCCTTCTTCATTCGCCTCTACCAAAACTTACAACACAAATCACAATACATCTACCATTTAATTCCTTATACACAAAATAATACCTAAATACTCACTATCCAAAATTTAACATACACCACTCGCACATGTCATTTTCATCTCTAACTTCACATCCACATACACGACATTTTAGAAATCAAACCAAAATGGCTTATCACCTCAATCATACTCAAAAGTAGTGCAAAACCATAAAGTGTTGCTAAATAATCCAATGCTGAAAATAAGATAACTAGCAAATTTTAACCCCAATCTCCAAAGCAATCGACAATCAGCCAAACATGATAAGTAAAATCTTCAAACGACAAACACTACCTCTCCATATCCATGCTGTCTATATCAACTAACAATCGGTTAAAAGATAACTCAAACTATTACGGTGACTAACATCACGCAA
>BRYF01000002.1:10475000-10490000 GCA_030159135.1 Actinidia polygama | reverse complement strand
AACAACAGACCAACTGCAGGTGATATACAAGTAATTCATGATGGATTTGGATCTGATGGATGCTCAAATTCTTCTAGAAAGAGGCCTGCTAGGAAAGCCTATGAGCGAGCTAAAGAAGAAATCTACAACCTCGCCTCGCCTGTCGTTGATGCTCATCTGCCTATAACCTTCAAAAATGATGATCTAAGAGGCCTCCACCTTCCCCATGACGACGCCTTGGTCGTATCAGCCATCATCGCCAACTTCAATGTTAAGTAAATCTTGATCGACAATGGGAGCTCGGTGGATATCTTGTTCATCTCGGTATTTGAAAAAATGAAGATCGGACTGGATAAACTCCATCCCTTCCATACCCCATTAGTAGATTTTGGAGGAAATATAACGCACCCGCTTGGATGGATCAAGTTGCTAGTAACTTTGGGGACGGAACCACGTCAGACCACAGTTTGACAGGACTTTATCGTTGTAGATTGCCCTTTGCCTTACAATGCAATCTTGGGTCGCCCCACTCTAGGAGGGATCAGGACAATTACCTCGACTTACCATTTGAAGATGAAGTTCCCCACTTCCACTGGGGTGGAAGAGGTGAGAGGCGACCAAAAAGTGGCGAGGTAGTGCTTCATTTCAGCCATGCAGACCGAAGTCTCCCCAATTCCAAATAAGCAATAGCAATTACAGATCATCGATGTCGAGATGGAGCCTCTAAGGGATGAGGTGGAATTGGTTGCCTTGGTTGATCCCCGAGAAACCAAAAACACCAAACCCCTTGAAGAAGTTGCTCTAATCTCCATACACCCAGATTATCCAGATCGCCATGTTATGATCGGTACTGAACTGACTAACGAACTGCGTTTAGCCTTGATAGAATTCTTGAGGAAAAACTTTGACGTCTTCGCTTGGTAACAAGGCGATATCCTTGGCATTGACCCCCAAGTAGCCATGCATAAATTATTTACCAATCCCGACTACCCCCGGTTTACCAGAAGCGAAGAAAATTCGCCTCTGAATGCCTAAAATCATCGAAGAAGAATTGGCCAAGTTTGTTAAAGCCAACATTATCAAGGAAGCCCATTATCCGGAGTGGCTCGCCAATGTTGTCGTCGCCCCTAAGAAAGGGGGGATATGGAGAGTATGCGTTGACTTCACCGACCTCAACAAGGCGCGCTTAAAAGACAGTTTTTCTTTGCCAAAAATTGACCTGATAGTTGATGCTACGTCCATACATGAGCTCCTAAGTTTTATGGACACCTTCTTTGGTTATCACCAGATCAGAATGTTCCCTCCTGGCGTGGAAAAGACTTCTTTCATCATAGAGCGATGGTTATATTGCTATAAGGTCATGCCATTCGGATTAAAAAATGCTGGGGAAACGTATCAGAGATTGGTCAATAAAATGTTCAAGGAATTAATTGGGAAGACGATGGAAGTATATATTGATGACATGCTGGTCAAAAGTCTCAGGGCAGCCGACCACACGCCCATCTAGAGGAAGCGTTTAACATCCTACGAAAACACCAAATGATGTTAAATCCTTCAAAGTGTATTTTCGGAGTATCAACTGGCAAATTCCTTAGATTTTTGGTAACCAAACGTGAAATCGAGGCAAACCCAGATCAGATTCAGGCCCTTATTGACATGAGTTCGCCTAGGAATATCCACGAGGTGCAGTAATTGATCGGGTGAGTTGCCACCCTTAACAAATTCATCTCCAAATCAGTCGACAAGTGTCTCCCATTCTTTCAAATCTTGATAAAAAATCAGACCTTCCAGTGGAATGAAAGATCGGAGACAGCATTTCAGCAGCTCAAGGAGTATCTTGGCTCACCACCATTACTTACCGTTCCGGTCACAAGCGAGGAATTATTAGTATGTCTCTCCATCTCGTCAATAACCGTAAGTGTCGTACTGATCCGAGAAGAAGACGGGGTCCAAAAACTGATATACTATGTCAGCAAAGTCCTAATGGGAGTCGCGACCAGATATCTAAAAATCGAGAAGCTCGCCTAAGCTCTCCTTATCGCCGCCAGGAACTTCGCCACTATTTTCAGGAACATCCAATTGCTGTGATATTTGATCAACCACTAAAACAAATTCTCCAACGACCTGAAATCTCAGGAAGACTCCTCAAATGGTCCATCGAGCTCAGTGAATTCCACATTAATTACAAACCAAGAATGGCGATCAAAGGCCAGGCCTTAGCCGATTTTATTGTTGAATTCACATATGACATCGCCCAGGAACCCGAGGATGACCCCGGGGTGGAGACCACCGAACAACCGAACCCAGATGAAGACTATACCAAATGGAAATTGTTTGTGGACGGATCGTCAAATCAACATGGATGTGGTGCAGGACTTGTCTTGAAAACTCCCTCGGGTGAGCACTTGGAATACGCTATCCGTAGAGAGTTCAGTGCCACCAATAATGAAGCCGAGTATGAAGCTTTTCTCGCCGGAGTTAGAGTTGCAAATGATTTGGGAGTGGATTCTCTAGATGTCTTTAGTGATTCCCAATTGGTGGTAAATCAAGTCCAAGGAGACTACCTCGCCAAGGATACAAGAATGATGGCCTACATAGATGAAGTGAAAGCCATGTCGGGAAAAATAAAAGATTTCAAAATTCACCAAATTCCAAGAGAAGAAAACAAGAAAGTTGATGCTTTGGCGAACCTCGCCTCATCTTTGACTTCATCTCAGATAGAAACATACCCCTGGAATTCTTAGCCAACCAAAGTATTGAGGTCGCCAAATCGATCTGTCCGACAGACTTCGGATCAACATGGATGGATGACATTATTACATATCTCCAAACAGAAAAATTGCCATAAGATAAGCTGCAAGCTCACCGGATCCAGTACAGGTCAGCCAAATTTTGCATCCTCAATGAAATTTTATATAAGAGGTCTTTTCTGGTCCTCTCTTAAGATGTCTCCGACCTGAAGAGGCAGATTACGTCATAAGAAAAATTCATGAAGGTATCTGTGGAAATCATTCAAGAGCAAGATCGCTTGTAAGAAAAGCAATTAGACAAGGCTACTTTTGGCCTCGGATGGAGCATGATGCGATGACATATACAAATAAGTGTAACAAGTGCCAGAGATTTGCCACTATAAATCACCTCCCACACACTTAGATGGTGCCAATGACCAGTCCGTGGCCATTCGCCCAATAGGGAGTCGACATACTCGAGCCGTTGCCCCAAGCTCCATTACAAAGAAAGTTCTTGATCGTCGCCATCGATTATTTCACCAAGTGGATAGAGGCATAACCTCTCGCTAAGATCACTGAGAAAAACACAAGGAATTTCATATGGGAGAACATCATATGCCGGTTCAGAATTTTAAAAGTTCTCATCTCGGATAACGCTAGATAATTTGACAATGACATATCAAACAGTTTTGCTCTGATCTCGCCATCTCGCACCATTTCTTCTCACCTGGGCACCTCCAAGCGAATGGCCAGGTAGAGGTTACTAACAGAACCATCCTGAGGAACTGAAAAACAAGGTTAGAAAAATTCAAAGGGGAATGGGTAGAAGACCTGCCGAGCATAATTTGGGTCTATCACACGACAAGCAGAATCCCAACGGGCGAGACACCTTATTCTATGGTCTATGAAACAGAATCAGTTATACTTATCGAGATCGGAATGCCAAGCTTCAGAACCTCAAATTTCAACAGAGAGAGTAACGGAATCGAGCTAAGACTCAATCTCGATCTCTTTGATGAAAGGAGGGAAAGGGCTAAAGTACGCCAAACAGCTTATAAACACCAAGTCGCCAAATACTACAACTAGAGGGTTAAGCACATATCTTTTCTACCAGGCGATCTAGTCCTACGAAAGGTTACATTGTCTACAAAAGACCTAAATGCAGGGAAGCTCGACCTACATGGGAAGGCCTTTACAAAGTGGTCAAAGTATCCCGACCAGGGACTTATTAGTTGGAAGACATGAACGGGAAGACATTCCCTCACCCTTGGAACGCCGAACACTTGAAGAGATACTACCAGTAAATTTTATGGTCGCCATAGCATTTTTCTCAGATTTCTTATAATAAACCTCCAATTTTAATAAAATCATTTTTATTTTGACTTATTATGTCGCCAAGTCTGAGTTTTACCTCCGCATCGCAAGCGTGGATGTCGCCAATATCAAGCACGCCTATTCATTACAATATGAATCACCAAGGCACCTTGATTGCCAGTACGAATGTCGCCAATATCGAGCATGCCCATTCATTACGATATGAATCGCCAAGGCATCTTGATCGCTAGTACGAATGTCTCCAATGTCAAGAATACCCATTCTTTACGATATAAGGGGTCTTTGTTGCCATCGTGAATGTCGCCAATATTGAGTGCCTATCCGTTGCAATGTGTTAGCCTTGGTCGCTCTTAAGAATTCTCCAAAACAGAAACGCTTAATGTTTGATCGCCTATTAATCACTTCGCCATTTCAATTGTGATCACCAAAGTTATTATATCTCATTAGTTTTACGATGGCAAAGAACTTCACATCGCTACTCTACTAAAAGCGTAAAAATAATTTTTTGGGTGTTTACGCTTGTACGAAAAAGTTTGCCTCGCCATCTCTCGAGTTTATGATTGCCAATGTAAAGATGCGAAACAAAAAATGCAATACTGGCCAAAATTGTATTCACAGGAAAAAGATCAATATTGAAATACTCATTCATTGATATTAAGAGGATTACAAGGATGGCAATCGCCAAATAAAAAAATAAAAATAAAAAAATATATATACAAGTATTAAGGAGCGGGGCCAACATCGCCCTCATTCTCCTCCTCCTTCTCGCCAGCCTAAGCCGTTTCCTCCTCCTCGGCCAAGTCGACGTCCATCTCCATACTCATCAAATCGAGCCCAAGATTGGGATGATGACGAGCAAGCTGCCTCTTGTAGAATTCGAAACCCTGCCAAAGTATGTGGTAGCTGAATTTATAATTGCGTCCTTGAAGTCGGGTGAGGATTTGAACTTGTCAATGGCAAGCTTTTTGGTTAGGGCTAGCTTTTTAGTAAGCTCAGCCACCTCGGCATCCAACCGCGCCATAGCCTCAGATTTATTCTTCAGCTCGACTTTAGTCTTCATCGCCCGATCACTCAGCTCAGCTTCAATTTTCATCGCCCGTTCACTCAGTTCAGCCAAGTCATTCTTTGCCTTGAAAGCTCGGTTTTGGGCTTTAACCATCCTGAGTACAGCCGAGTCTGTGCGGGCGAGCTAAAAATGATAATCATTCTGATGATCTTGGCTTCAAAGGGCAATGGCAGAAACCAGCATGACCGCCTGCTACAAACAAGCCTACGTAAGCACCAGAAAAAGAAAAATTTACAAGTATGAAGCAACATAAACTACCAAGTACCTGGCCGAGGGCATGGAAAGACTTGGTAACCAGCTCGTCCATACTAAGTTGGTCCACCTTTTTCTTGTCGGTGGGAAAGATCACCCCGGATAGTATTTTTTGCGCCACTGGGGCGCTTGATATCAATGAAGCCACGGGGCCTAAGTTTTGACCCGGCGACGTAGATGGACCCTCTATTGGCACCGGTGGTTTACGGGTTACGTCACTCATCCCCTACTGGATTTGGCCTTCTTAGGCGGGGGCAATAACATGGCTTCCTTGCCCTTGCCCAAGGAACCACCCACTTCACCCTTCTCGGTGGGCGAGGAGTCGTGAGCACCATCTCGAGGCCTCTTCTCCTGGATCACTATCTCCTTTAATGGTGGGGTAGCCTCCACCCCTGAGCTCGCGTCCTTGGTAGCGGCTTTCTTTTGTCTCGCCTTTTTGGTGAGGGTGGATAGGATGATCCGAGATGACATAGCTGCAAGATGGAAACAAATAAACATTAGACCACGAAAGAAATAAACTTATTAAAGTTAAAAAAGGTAAATACCATCCGATCTAAGCTCGGGGGGCAGCCCTAAGTCTGATCCAAATCCTAACTCAGAGTCTGAGCTGGAGCTCAGAAATCTTTATAAGGGTCCTTTGGCAAAAGTTCTGAGAAAGGATCCCTGACTCTGCCCCCAACCACCTGAGCAAAGTCAAATTCGGGGTGTTAGGAAAGGCCTGCCTAGCTATTCTTCCTATATCCTCCCTAATAACTCCTAGGCATTCTACTTAGTCACTTCGGACAGGACTATTGCGCTGAAGGTCGCCTCAGGAGGGATGGGACTCACCCTCGTCGCCCGAAATGCTTTTGCCTCCTTTAGATTGGGCATTGTCCCCGCCGCTAGATAATATCTCCATATGTCCACGGGCGAAGTACTTCCGGAAAGTCCTGCAAGATAGGACCTTTGGAACCTTGAAATAACCTTCAGGATGTATCTTGTCAAGGACCTCCGTCATCCTCCTTGCCTCGATCTCGGACAAGGCGGGCAACTTGTTGACTTGTTTCTCTGAAATAACCATTAATGTTAGTAAGACGAGCTGAAATACATGGAAAACAAAATTAAAATAATAAAGCCCCAAGATTTGGGGACTCGCGGGATTTTTGCGCCCGAGGCATGCTCGGAAAAAACTCCCATTCATCTCTTGAGGTGAAGAAGAACCTCTTTTTCCATCTTTTCACATTACTCGATGCTCCTCTCAGAATGTGAGTCAGGCCTCAACTTGAAGTAGTATCATCCCAATTCCGGCAGCGGGCTGAGTGAGTACATACACCTAAACTCATTGTAGGACATGTGGCATTTGAAATATTGCCAAATGACTAACGAGCATATGACGCTCCGCCAAGCGTTGGGGGAAAGTTGGGCAGGACAGATGTTGTAATGGTTCAAAATCCTCTTTACAATAAGATGGATAGGGAACCTTAAACCAGCCGGAAAGGTAGCCTTATAAAAATCCATGAGTTGGTACCCCGGGGGGAAAAGAATACGTTTCCATGAGTTGGTGTTGGTCGATTTGCGTCATAATGTTGACCTCCTTTGCAAGGTTAGAAGTATCCATATTGGCGGGTATGTTGCTGTGAATGGAGCGGAGCCTTCAAGGGGCAAATAGGGGGATTGGTTTACATCGTCAGTCATATAGGACTTTCCTCCTAGGTGGTCAGATATCCAAGAAGGTAGAGATCTTTCTAAACTTTCGTCTCCTAACTCGGTCCTACTAGACATGCATTAAGGATAATGAAAATAAAAGGCAATGGTAGCAGATATTTACTAAAGTTTGGAAGAGGCGAGCTGTTTTGGGCGAGGTGCGCGTCGAAGTAGGGACAACATTTTGTTAATAATAGCGAAGATAGAAAATGGATGGGGGGTCCCCTATATTTATAGGATCACTGAAGAGGTTGAGATCTCGCGTCGTTTTAACTCCCGAGATGAAAAACCGCCATTCCTGCCGCCGGGCTGTCCTTCCCGCCAAGAAAAAGTTATTTTACCATTAATGCTCACCCACGTGGCCGCCTCTAAATAAAGTGCATTAATTGCATTCGCCACGCGGCACCTCCCAAAGAAGCACCATTGAAATGCGTCCACGTCATTTGCTTGCAGTTGCCTCCCGTGGTATTTTCCATTGATACTCGGAGACCCAAGTATTTCACCTCGGCACTCCGAGTAGGGGGCTACTAATGTGGGGTAAAACGTTCATACTTCGCCAAGGGAACACGTCGCCTACCTTCAAGAAAATCCCTACTATACCTCGCCAGGCTCATTCATTAACACCGCTAGGCTTTCTCCATCTCGCCAATGGGCGAGAAATTGCCTCATCGCCAGATCGCCAGTAGGCTTGAACTTAAGCTCGCCAGCCTCCACACCATAGACGGGCGAGGTGAATTACATGGTCTCCAGTCTCCTATCTCCATACGAACTCCATCTCCTCTAGTCTTATATCTCCATAAGAAAACTACCTTCGGAAGAGATTCTTTCCTCTCAGCACCTACAATCACAAGATATCCTTCAAATATCAGATCTCCTTATTAAATCTCCTATATCTCTGGGATAAATTGCCATACTTAGCCGTCCGAGGATCACGCCGCAATTTCCTTACACGGCTCTCCATTCTCCATCTACTTAGCTTTACTTGTTGATTACTTAGCTTTTGATCGCCTTGGTCTGATCCGCACGCCGAAGGGATTTTGAGCGGCCTCACCCCTCACTGGTAACGTTTGTTCTTTGTTGCACAGGTTGCCCGAGTCTTTCCGAAGTTACCACCTCGCCATCCAGAGCAACTTGACTGTTGGTTGCACGCCCGAGATTTTTGCCACAATAACTTACTAAAAAGGAACTGCAAGGTGTAGTGGCTTGGCACTACAGTGTCCCCCAAACTTGAATTTTTCGCTCCTTACACAAAAAAGGAAATTCAACGCGTACATTGAGGTCCTATTTAGGCTAGCTAAAAAATTAATTTTTAAAATTTTTAGATTAAAAAGGTAAAGTGAAGAAAAAAACACTTGTGTTGTTTGGGTAGTTAAAAAAATTGGATTATTTTAACTAATTAACTCCTATAAATTCATCCCAAATAAACTCACTCATACACCAAAAAAAAATCTACCAAGAGAACCTAGTCCAAACGGATCAAGATTAAAAGTTGAAAAGACGCGGAACATAAATATATATTTTTGGGTAATTTTGTGATCAATTTTTCTAGATATACATTACTCTATTTATATTATATATTATACAAATGCAGTACTATACGGCACCCTCTAGAAATTTTAAAAAAACTTAAAAATATATGTATAAAAATTTGCAAGGTAATACTGTCATCTTTCATTTCAAATCTATTTACCATCCAATCTCTCCATTTTCTCTTGTAAAATAGAGTTAGGAAAAAAAGAAACTATATCTATACTCATTGTTTCTCTATCGTACACGGCACTTTCTTAATTAATTTTTTTTCTCATTTAATTTTGTAGGTAACTAAATTAGAAATTAAAGATTCTTTTAGAAAAGAAATCTTATCTAGGAAAAGTAATAGTACCAAATAAAAAAGGAAAATAGAAGGAAAGAAAATTTCTAAATCCCTACAAAATAATTAAAGTTTTCTTAAAAAATCTTTGTTTTGAGAAAGTCAAGTAAAATTTCTGTCTTTAAAAAACTTTATCTATAGAAAATAATACCAAATAAAAAAAAAGAAATAAGACTTTTAGAATCTTATGCAAATAAGCGCTCTCTCCAATTCAATCAATAGTCATCAATGAAAAGAATAGATTTTTTTTACATAAAAAGTAAGTAGTTATTTCCTTCTCATTTTTACAATCTCTTTTCAATCCAACAAAAATGATGCGAATAAAATTATAGATTAAATTTAGAACTTTCACGGGGATTAATAGTCTTCTAAAAGATTTAATTTAATTTTTTTAAAAAAATTAAAGTTAAAAATTCAATCACAACATAAATAAAAACAAATGATAAAAAAATTAAAGTTAAAAATTCAATCACAACATAAATAAAAACAAATGATAAAAAAATTAAAGTTAAAAATTCAATCACAACATAAATAAAAACAAATGATAAGTTTTGTATAACACGAGCCAACATTTTTATTATTATTACAAGCGGTAGGAGAATACAAGATTATATTAATTAAATTGGATATAAATTCGCAATCACACTACGTCCATTACGAGGACAACTAAATAAATAAAGAATCATTACTCACTTGAAAGAAATAATCAATCTTTATTTTTGACAAGAATTAACCCTCTAATATCCATTTAAAAGTGTATAATGGCCAACTGAACAAAACCAAATTGTGAAAACTTTAATATTTTATTGGTTCAAACTTTAATACTTTATTGTGTTGAAGTTGTTTAGCTTATAAATTACTGCTACCAATTCACGGTGACGTGGCACGATTCTAAATTTGGTCTATAATTTAGAATCATAAATGAGAAAAGAAAAGAAAGGGTAGTGCGCTTCACACCTAGGTGAGAAAAGAAAAGAATAAAGAAAAGAATGATTTTGATTTCTTGCCATTATATTTGGATGAGTAAAAAAATAAATTATGTGAGATAAGGACAATGGAGAGATTTATTTTTCTTCCTTTGTGTTTTGATGGATAATCTCGACATTATGAATGATAAATGATAAATAACTAATCATTTTTGTTGCTCACTATTTCTCACCAAATCTCACAATTTTTAGTAAACAATAAAAGAGACTTAGTAAGTAATTTGTCTTTCTCACCATTTCCTATCTATTTTGTTATCCAACTATAGGAGATAATCTTTTCTCACAAAACCCTCACACTAAACTGATTGCTAGTGTCTCCACCATCACCCTCCATCTGCTCTCACCGCCACCAAGCTGCCAATCTCTTCCTCCCATACCTATACCGCCAATGTGCTTATATGTGCGTGCGCATGAGAGAGGATGGACAGTGAGCTGGGGGTGACCGTCACCCTAAGGTTATCAAAAAACTCTAATTTTGTAGTAATATTAACTATTAATATTTTCAACTTATATTGATTTGTCATTTTAAAATTGAAATTACTAGTATGTTTTCTGATGTAAGTTACAAATTTTGTATTATATATATATTTTGCATTCCCAACGCTAAACTCTTGCGTCTATTATTGTGTGTGTGCGTACGAAGATTGTATTAAGATTAATTTACATATTAATAAATATTACATGTGCACTTTAGTCCACAAATTACAAGAGTTATGTGATGATTTTAAACATTGAGAAGGTAATCCTCAGATGATCCAAACTAGGGCAAAGTGAAATTTGTTATTTAAATTACAGGAATTATTGAATTTAGATGTGAAAATAAAATACAAAATTAAATCTGAAATCGAAACTATCAGATTATTATAATTTATAAACTGCGTATGGAAATAAGTAATAAATAGTAAAAATTGTAAATAAAATCATAAAAATTAATAGTTGACCGAGGCAAGTGTTCAACATTATCTTCTTAAGACAGAATTCGCCTTGTCATTGGTGGTTACGACTAATTGGCATCTGTATCCCAAGATGCAACGTTCACGCACATAGAAATTAACACAATCTCTATGGCTCAGCAGAATGCCAGAAACCCTTTGTTTTTCCTCACTGATGAACTCTTAGATTTCTATATGTTATGAACTTGTAGTAGATATTGGTACTTATTGCGCCCATCGCCCACGACGGGTGGCTGTGGCGCATGAAAGCTAGGTGTGGGGTTGTTTGTTTGAAGGATGAGAGGAAAGAAAATCGAGGATAGAAACTCGTGGCGGTTCTACAATTGCGTAGGTAGCTTCAACCCGTCGTCCAATCAACTAGCGATGCCTAGCTGCAATCACAAGCATACTGAGACAGGTTGCCAGAGCTATTTTTGGAAAACGGCCCTCCGATAGTCAAGTTGGACGTACGAAAATGTAGATAGAGAAAGTGTATGTAAGTTCTGATAGCAAGGTTACGCATACCTTTGTGAGAACAACAGTTCCCTTTTTATAGCTTGGCTCAGTGCGTGCCTCGATGCACTTGCTATCTTGTCACTAGATGGATTACAACTTGGCGCGTGCTCATACGCGTCAGTGAGTAGGCGACTGACCCAGCCATGCTCCTACGACATGGCTAGTAGCACATTATCAATTGTCAATGTCTCCATCCGGGTGTGGGGAATATTAGAAGGAACTATGGCGTGCAAGTCACCTTTTGTCCCCTGACATCCCTTGGGATTACCGCTGGTCGTTGCCTTTCGTCCAAGCTTCTAGCGCGGTTATTGTTCCGAGCTTGCTGAATAGCGACATTTCTAAAGTAACGATGGCCTTAGCTCGGCAGACATTTATCTTTGGTAATGACTGCACTAAGCTCCGATGAAGGTGTTCGAGCTTGCTCTATAGTGATAGCATGAAGGTGATCTATGCCCTAGCAAGGCCAGTGTTCAAGTTTTCGCACCGAGCTCCGGCATAGAAGACCACCGAGCTTGCCCTATAGTGATAGCTCGGCCGAGGTCCCTTACCCTAGCAAGGCCAGATTTTGTCATTGTATGATTTGTCCTGTTAAAATTTTCCCTTAGTTCGCATGAGTTGGATCGATGCTTGCTGAGGTCATGTGAGCTGGATGTGTCTACTTTTTGAGCCTGTTGCTTGGCGGGCAAGCTGATGCCTTCTGTTGTCTTTCCTATATCTTCGTCTGTCATTCCACCATAAATGTTGGAGACACGTGTCCAAGTTTGGTTAGATAGCGAGCATGCTTGAGTACTAGCGTCAAGGTCCTCCACCTGCCCCTAGGGCTCGTTTAGTATGGACGCGCTGCTGAGCAGTTGCCACGTGGTTGTGTCTCGTAGGTTCTGGGCGCGTGACTTCACGTGCCTATTGAGACACGTTCTTGCTTCTTGCCCGCCTTTTCTCACGTTCCTTATTTGCGTCTGTTTGGCTTCCATCCTGTATCATTGTATTTTGAACCTTTGAGAGCATTCTAGAGAGAGAAGGAGTGTGTCTCTGTCTGTTGCTGCCTTCCGATAGTCCTTCCGACCACCATTTTAGTTTTTGACGGCCGTTCTTCGACTTTTACGACATTGATTTCCTTCTGAACTTAAATTTGGTAAGCTTCGATCTTCATTTCCTTTCTGCATTTTGTATGTCGTATCGTGATCTTGATTTGGTATTTTTTCTGCACTTCTACATTTGGATTCTTGGATTTACTTTGAATTTTTGACTGTTTGTTGTCTATATTTGGTTTTTGGACTTTGGCTTGTCTGCCATTGTTGGAACTCTACATCTCTATGAACTAGGTCATCCTTGACCCATTTTTATTGATTAAGCGGGCTCGGGTTGCCCTGTAGGATTAAGTAGAACATGGAGTTGAATCGAGCTCAACTATTGGTTCACGATGACGAGGCTTTACAAAACTTTACGACCAAACACGACATCCCCGTGGATGTTCAAATAGAGTATCCCGGATAGAACGAGGTTGCAAATTTTGTTGAGGGCAACGGGGATCGTATCCCGGTCCGTATCTAGCTGATCTATCAATTTGGGCTCTGATTCCCAATTAGTTCGCTGCTGAAGAAGGTGATGGCGCGCTACCGCTTAACCTTTATGTAGGTGTCCATCAACTTCGTTTGAACCGTGCTTGTAGTGGACACGTTGATGCGTCTACTGGACAACCCCTTTAGTGCTGAGGATCTACGGCGTGTCTATATTATAGTTCGGCCAAAGAAGGAGACGGGCAATCCCTTCTATCCGGGTAATCATTACTTGCGCCTTAGGAATCCTCATCAGCCTTAAATGAGGTTGATCACCGGCAACCCAGACAAATTTATCTGGGTTTCGGGTGCATGGGAGTTTCAGGCTGGGGATGACGGTCTCTGGTCATTCTTTTCATGCATTTGGATTCTTGATTTACAACGGTTGTTTGCCTGATGGTAAGCATTTCTTTTGTCAAGTCTGTACTTTTCATGCTTTGTGCATTATTCCTTTGCTGATGCTGACATTTGTTTCTATTGTTTGTGTAGATTTCAATGACAAATCTAGGGAGGTCGTTGATCTTCTTGCGTACGAGCCGATCTATCAGCATACGATTCTGAGCAAGACCAGAGAGTTCGACAGGCGAGTCTTCCTCCTCTGCGCATTGAGGGCCGGGCTCTACAGCATGAAGCCTTCAGTTTGGAGCAGTCCAGAGCCGAGCTCAGCCTCACTGCCCTCCGCCCCCAGTCTAATATCAGGAAGAACGCGTCACCTCAAGCTCATCGAGCTACATTTCTCTGGATTCCTTTGACAACGAGGAGGAGGAGGGGGGAAAGGAGACTGTCAGCCAGCTCGTGTTGAACAGGCGAGGCTGGGTGATTCTCGCGATCGATCCGGAAGAACCAACCTTGCCCATCTCTATTTCGAGCTCGGATAATGAGCATTTGAACGATCATGCCTACGCTCCACCTTAGCTCGTGAGAGAGGTGAAGGTCGTGCATTCTTTCAATGCAGCCAACGATTTTGAGGCTAGCTCGGGTGAGGCAAATATGGTAAAGTTCAAGACCCTGAGTTAGAGGAGGATCACGCCGACTGCCAATCCTTCACCCATAGTGGCCCTTCCCCATTTGCCAGGTGCCTTAGCCAATTGTTGATCCAATCTTGAAGCTAAATGATGTAGTCATGGGGGTAGAACGTAGTCCGTCAGATAGGCCTCTAGGCAAACGTTAGGGAAAGAGCTCGAGGTGGGAACTGTTGGAGACTGTGGAATTTTCCACGATCTGGCTGTAGCGCATATGTATAATATCAAAAAGTATTTTCTGATGTAGCAGAGACTAATCTACATGATTAGAATCATATCCTTGTTGATTCCGAACTGCAATAGGAATCACCCGCTCGATTAGAAGCTCCTACCTTTTGCTATATTCCTCACACACGTCTTGCTCCAGAGAGAGTGGGCTCGCGATTGCTAGGGTTCTCTGAATATTTTTCTTAACTTTAGCTGTTGTATAGAGCGCGTATATGTAGGCTACAACATGGACTAGAGACTCAGTATGATTATGCTTCCTACATAAAAAGGATTCCTAATCCAACAAGGATTAATCCCTATTTATGTAAATTATAATTAAGTCCACTAAATAATTAAAATTACACTCCTTGTCATACCAAGATTATATTTCGAGTTCTATTTTATTAAATGCTTATTTATCTTCCCACGTTGTCTATTAAATTAAATTATTGATAATTAAATTTAATAGATTTATTTATTTCTTAAGACCTTCCACTCAAATTATTTGATATGTCGGATTCATAATCCACCTGCAGAGTTTTGACATAATCAAAACTTTTAAGCTTCCTCAAGGGGGTATCATCAATTCCTATACTGGGATGTGGATCCCATACATAATTAATATTCACCATACACATAATGTTACTGCCCAACTCATTAAGTTTATTGACCCATAAAAATCTCACTATTTCATGAATCAAAATAATAAATATTAAATGCACATGTCTATTTATTATATCAATATTCAGAGTATATGCACTCATAATAAACATGAGGTATTAATTATTTTATATAATCAGTATAAAAACAATTAGCTCAACACGGTCTTATTCAAAACTATACCGTTCCTCATAGTCAAGACTGACC
>BRYF01000002.1:10430000-10432500 GCA_030159135.1 Actinidia polygama | reverse complement strand
AATTGGATCTTCCATTCTTGGACCTGCCATGGCTCAGCGATCTGCCACGACCTCTGTTTGGATTTCTGCCTCTCTTTTCCACATTCAGGGCAGATCTTGAAGTAGGGATACTATCTGACTACATCATGATTTCTTCTGTTAAAATCATACTTACATCTTCAAATTTTAATTTTGACTTTCCAGTTGATCCACTAATAGCAGTAATTGTGCCTTTCCAACTTTCAGGCAGTTGACTGAGAATTAGCAAGGCTTTAATTTCATCATTAAAAAGTTATCTCAACTGACTCCAACTGATCAGTTATTCCATTAAAGTTGTTGAGATGGTGTCTAAAGTTTCTATCTTGGGACATTTTCAAAATAAACAACTTTTTAATTAAATGTACCTTATCTGCCGAAGAAGGTTGTTCATACATACTTGAAAGAACTGCCATGAGAGATGTCGTGGTATTCTCGTTCTTGATGTTAAAAGCAATAGATTTCGACAACGTCAACCTTACGGTGCCGAGGGCCTTCCTGTCAAGTAACTGCCAGTCTTAATCTTTCATATCTTCTGGCTTTTCTCCCAAAGGCACGTACAGATATTTTTGAAATAGATAATCCTCAATTTGCATTTTCCAAAACCCAAATTAATGCCATCAAATTTATCTATTTTTGTTATTTCTTTATCCGATACCATAGCTCCCACTTCAACAATCAAGAGGCCACACAACACTTCCAACGGGAACAACAAAAAAATGCTTACGGTGGAAACAAATCAGTGATGGCAGTCACAGATGAAAGCAAGATCAGAGCCAGATCTAGATCGACTGAAACTTGCAGCGGCAAATATACAATGCACATAATGAATCACGATATGGATTTCTCTGCGACAGATCACGATCTAGTCGTTAAAGCTTTGAAGAGTCACGTTCTGTTGATCGACGGTGATGGAGCCGGTGGCGGCGATGAACAGTGAACAAAATCGATCGTGACCGAACCTCACCGATGGTGATTTCCTCCGGTGGAACAAATCTTGAAGCTCTCGGATTTGTAGTGAAGACACTTCAGCTTCCTCCTCCTACAGCAGCAATGATAGAGACAGCCGACAGCGATCTGGTACAATTCTCCTCCTCCTTTGAAAAACAAAGATAAATCTGAATTGAATCTGTGAGATTGAGCTTGGCTGAGATGAGTTAACTTAATAAATTGAGACTGAATCAACTCGATGTCTGAGTTAACTCGAACTAAGTCACACTGGGTTGAATCTGAGTTGAAATGAGTCAACTCAGAGAACACTATGATTTTTTCGATTTGAAGATATGAATAATAAAAAAAATTCCAAGAACTGCTCTAATCCTGAGCTCTGATACCAATTGTTGGGAACTAACACAAATCAATGCTCACACACACACTGAACAAGAAGAAGAAAATGGACACATAAATTTACGTGATTTGGTCTAAACTGACCTACATCCGCGGCACACAAATTCATTATCACTATGAAAATTACAAAATCTAATCTCTGGATTCTCTTACTTCTCACTCTCCCTCCTCTCTCTATTTCTCTCTCTGCTTTTTCTTTTTTCTTTTTCCACCCACCCAATACTCTACAAAATAAGTGCATATATAGCTGAAGATCAAACAATTTCCAAAAAATGTATATTGGGGATAAGTGCAGTCACCACCCATCATGAATGAGCATTGGAACTGAGAGAAACCAACCTCTGAGAAAGAAGAGCACAATGAAAATGTAATTGTGTGATTCCCCACACCCTAGGAATCTGGCTCTATATTAATAACAACCCCTCTAAAAAAACCCATTCTCTCTCTCTCTACCCACATCCATACCTTTTCTTACAATCTAAGCCTTGTTACAATTTATACTCCAAAACGCCATCACACCAACCTGACAAGGACCCGAAATGGCCTCCGTGTGCACAACAACTTGTGCCAACGACCTCCGTGTCCCTGTCAGGGTCACCTACGTCAACCTCTACAAGTGGCCCTAATCCGACGCCGAGTTCGTGAGGACTGTGGTGAGCGGCGGAGGGAGGCCACGTCAGCACCTGAGGGTGGTCGATAGTATCAGCTGCAGGCAGCTGTACCTAAGGAGATATACCTTTTCGAGGAAAGAGAACCGTGCCCGAGTGGACCAAGAAGTGCCTAGCTCGAGCCGGCGGGAGGCAGAGGAAGTCTCGGACACACCGCAAGAGATGTGTTGTGGTTGTGAGGAGAGTGCCTTGTGCGCTATCTTCCACCGGCTGCTCTCTTGCGCTGCTATCATGTCTGGCAATGAATTTTTTTTATTTATGTTTAGAGAAATTGGGGTACTGTGCTTTTTGTTTTTGTTATCTATGTTTTTGAGGGTTGAAAAGTTAGGGACAATTGTGGCCAAGTGTTTTTTTTTAATAACTGAATGTGTGTAAATTAGTCTAATTGTGATGAGTTTTTTTTTTGGCATAAACTCATCATATGTCATGAAAAAATCCATTTATTAGCATGTAGAATTGGTTTTTCTTGG
>BRYF01000002.1:10415000-10420000 GCA_030159135.1 Actinidia polygama | reverse complement strand
AATTTTGAAGGATCTCTCTGTAATACCCCTAAACCCATGAATTCCCTTTATTATGTTTTAATGTTAATTTTTACTTATTTTAGAATCAAATTGTAATTATTTAAAGTCAAATGACCCATGAAAGGATAAAGTTGAGATAATTGTGGTGGGATAACACACATGGGATTATTTCTCCATGTGTGTTTCTTCCACACAAACACAACACCACATACACACACAAATTCGTATAGAGAGAGAGGAGAAGAGAAGAAAGAGAGAAAGAAGACAGAGGAGGAAGAAGGAAGAAGAAGATGCATAGTGACACTCGGGGTCCTCTCTGATAGGACATTAACCAAGTCAGATAGTCTTAAAGTAGATGTGGGACGTGAAATAAAATCATCTACATAGCAGGATATCTCCGGCCTAAAGAGTCACCCAACCTTCGTGGTCATCATGTCATGCCGAGTTGTTACATTTTCAAGATATGTTATGTATGTTTTATGAATGCAAGTGATACCATATTTATATAAGTTTTAAATTTATGAAAAGTTACGTTTTGCTCACTTGCCTTACATTAAATGATATATGTATGATATGAAATGATCCATAGTATTTTATGTTCATGCGTTGTTGTTATTCACTAAGCTTTTAGCTTACGTTTTCGAAAATAAATTTTAGGTAGCCAATCTGAGGGCAGCTGCAAAGGGAGTGAACAAGCCAGATTAGTTTTGTGGCCCAATGGCCTTATGTTGTATTAGGGGCGAGACCCTACACTATGTAGTGACGTTATGTATGTTTATATTGGCCACGTTATGTATAATTTTAAATTAGCCTTATTATGTCATATGTATAAAAAGTTTAAAAACTTAGGCACAGCTCTGTATACATTGTACGCACATCACATTTACTATTTTCAGTATTATGATATTTTTGTGAAATATTTACCATCATTTTAAATGAGTATGCATAGGATGAAGATAAGTTGGCCTTGGCAGGCCAACCGTCGGCCATCACGCGCCCATGGTCCGCATAGGCCGGATTGCGGGGCGTGACACACTCTCTCTCTGAGCGATTTAGGGACTAAGTTAGAGATCATTGATGTTCTTGTATCCCTATTTAAAATAGTTTTTCTAGAGATAATGCATTTTGTGAAGTGACAATGCATACTCACATGGAGTGGGACTAGCATTTTTGTGAGCTCTACGACGTGTGAGTATACATTGTCAATTTACTACACAAAATGCAATGTCTATAGCTTTTTTGTATTTAAAAGTACAATTATAAGTTATGCCTCCAATAATCTCTTTGAAATTTTAAAATCAATCAGCCCTTCAAATTATCTTTTTTCTTTCTCACTCTTTAAAATGGGAAAATGACAAGTATATTCCAAATACCCTTTGTTTAAATGTTTTTTTGGATGAACAATTTTTTTTAAAATGTTAGTCATTGTTGCTTCTCCTTGCTAGCTACTATTATTGCTGATCTCGATGCATGGGAGGGATGATTCGATCAAGCAAGATTGGCTAAGAGGAAGACCGAACAACGTATGTGTTGTGTTCGGTTGAGCTGGGCCGTATAGTGCTACCCTGTTTGGTGAGTGGGCTTCTGACGCGAGTTTCCTTGTTCAATAACGGGCTAGGAAGGAGCACGATTGTTCTGTGTTTGACCAAATAGAAGTAGTGCTATTCAGCCTTATATTGTGTTGTTTGGCCATACGGTTGTTTAGGTTCCACATGTTGGATCAATCTTGCATCGAATGGACCAAACTCATTTGTGTATGGGTTGCTAGGTTGGATCCATCACTGAATAGTGCTCATTTGGACTAGGCTATGACCCAGCTCGGTTGTTGACTCGGGATTTGTGTTCATTTCTAGACCAGTTTGGCCAAGGTTATTCAATTTTGGGCCGAAATCATCTAGTGCGAGAAGAATTGAATAGGTTATGGATAATTATGAGAGGTAAAATATTTACCTGCTCAAGACCTGAATTAAGCAGGTCGCCAAGATCACTTGCTACAATAAGCATGTCGCCAGGATCACCTACTGTAATAAGCACGTCGCCAAGATCACCTACTGAAACAAGCACGTCACCTCATCTAATGCGACACCTCATTAAGCTTGGATTCCCTGGAATGCCCTCCATTAGTTCTCACATCACCAATCCCGTTCTTATCCATCTCGATCGTCATACGGAGGATGAGGATGAGATGAATTTGAGGATGAGATTAACCTCGCTTGTAGCCTTGAGGATGAGATGAACTTGAGGATGAGATGAATGCTTGAAGTGAGCACATCGACGGGGTATCATGTCGCCATATTCCACCTCATCATCTCAGCAAGCTTGAACTTTTTGGGATGCCACCTCCTTCCATGGATTGCCAATCCCAAGTTGGTTAACTCGCCACCATTCTTAGGCCGAGGTGAATATGAGACTCCAAGGTGAATACGAGACTTCATCTCCACTAAGATCTCCTACGTTCGCGGTGCTGTCTCCATTTGGCATCCTCCTCCTTTTACATTGAAATCCTCTTATACGACTTACATACTTGGCTGTCATTATGTGATGAGCATTAAGGAGTTTGGTTTTGGGTTTACTCAATCTTGGATTAGTGGGTGTCACTCGGTGTTTGGGCGTAGTTCGGTCCAGCTAGGGTGGCAAGCCCAATTTGATTGGGTCGGGCTAATATACACGCCTGTATTCTCAATGTTTTAGGTGAACCAGACTTAGGCAAAGATCAATGACCTCAATGAGTGTGTTCGATGATGCCATGTGCTCTTATGCGTATGGAGGAATACCAAGTTGGTTTGGGGAAATGCAATCGCAAACTTTGGCATCTCCCATTTCCTAAAGAAAACAAGAGTTGTGGGGATTTTTTAGGGGCCAAAATGAGTTTATGTCTTATTGACTGATTCAAAGTCCACCATTGGGTCGTACTCGCTAAGCATGGACTTGTCATTGGGTCAAATGAGATCAATCCAAGAGGATTGGCTTGGAGTGTTAGCCTAAGGCGAGCATCTATATGCGGGGCCTACGAAAGGCAAAATTGAGGGTGATTATCTTGGAAGTTGGATGAAGAGGAAGATTTTGTGAGAAATTGTCTTCAATTAGGGAAGATCTATTTCCTAGTTTGGATAAGGAGGAACGCGAAGATCATGCTAGTAGAGGTGGATACGGACTGAGGAAGTCAAGTTCGACTAGGAATTAATGAGCTAGACTATGAATATGAGAGCTCACAGGTTCTCTAGTATGCAATTAAAACCTAATTCTATAACTCTCTTGTTCTCCCATCTTTCGTGTTCTTACTCTCACATTGAAGGGTTTTCCCAGCCAACCTCCTAGCCAGTAAGCCTTAACGGTGCTTATTGCATTGTGTAGGCGACTTAAAAGGAGGAAGGCAACCAATAATGCGGAGGATCAATCTTTGTGAGATTTATCTCACCTCACATTTCATAAAACAAAAAAATATGTATTGTAAACTAAATGCTAAAGTTTTTAAGGCAATTTGTTTTTAGATAAATATACAAATACTAAATTAAAACAAGTTGTGTGTTATAAATAAAATTTTGAAACTTATTTTTTAATTTTTTTAAAAATTATTACTCATATCTAAACGTCTTGAAATTAAAAAGTGTACTAAAAAAATTATGGTGGTATTGATGCTAGAAGTGGTACGTTGTGTGGTAGTGGGGTGGTGAGGTATGTGTTGGTAGTCATAATTGAAGGGGGTGGAGGTGGAGTGGTGAGGGTGGTAGTTAATGGTGGTGGTGGTGCTATGGTTGAGAACTAATGGTAGAGGGGGGTGCAATGATAGTAGAGGGGTTGGTGTTAGTCATGGTGTGTATGGTAGTGCGGTGGAGGTAATTGATGCACAATGAAGATAAAAGGGTGACGGTGGTGGCGTGTTGGTGTTTTTTTTTGGGTAGAGGTGAAAATTTTCGACACGGCACAAACTCTACACAAAGTTGCAGGATTAGGGTTGGTTATATCTAACACGTGACGCAAAATTGACACGGATGGATAACACAATTATTAAAACAGGTTGGGGTACGGTTAAATACAACAATATGAAGACAATCTATTTATGTAACCCGACAACCCATATGACTATTTTTTTTGTGTGTGTTAATGGTGTACTAATTTTTTCTTCTAGACTTGTTACTGCCCAATATATTTTGCTGCCAGACTCGATGTGGCCCGTTGCTCTTTTTTTTTATGTTGAAAGTTTTTGTAGTGGTTATAGTAGTTTTTAAATTTTTGTTACTACTATGTAGTATTAGATTTGGAACTTGTTTTCTAATTTGTATTCATCGTGGGAGAATGGAGATTAAGTGTGGTTACCGGATTAAGGAGTTATTATTCTTTTTGCTAATGTTTAAAACTAAAAGATGTTATTTAAATTTAGCCATGTCAATTGTGTTAAATTCGGGTTGACACGGTTATTAACATGTCGGGTTATGTTTGAAAAAATATAACACGTTAAGTAAACAAGTCGAGTTAGGATTTGAGGGTTTTCAACATGAACACGAAATGACACAACACAAAAACTATCCGACACGTCACGGTGCCCACCCCTAGTTTTGGGAGAGGTTAGGGTGGTGGAGTGGTGTTCTGAAGGTAGTGGTGGTGATTGTGTGGTTGTTACGAGGATGAGAGTGGCGGCAATAAAGGATAATTATGGTGGTAGTATGGGTCATAGCAATGCATCTTAATATGTTTGCAAAAGTGATTCCAAGTTCAATCAAAATCAAGTAAGTATTTTGTTAAAATTTAACCTATTTTTTAATCGATACTTAAATTTTTAAATGATGTGAATTTTGATTAATAAAATGAATTTAATTATCTTCTACTTAATAAATTCACCATCAAATGGTGAATTGAATTATTAAACAATCTCTTATTAAACTCAATTTGAACTAATTATATTTTACAAATTAATATTATTGTCTAATTTGTGAATCATCCTAAAAAGGTGTATTTCTTAACATCTTTATTTTTTCCATCACTTTTTTTAGCTTCAAGAT
>BRYF01000002.1:10382500-10395000 GCA_030159135.1 Actinidia polygama | reverse complement strand
AAGATTTGCCTTGATAAACGTGATGCTTCCTAGCTTAGATGAGCTTTGACTTGGCTTCTTAGCCACTAGCTGGATTGAAAGAACCTTGTTCATTTGCTTGACAACACGGATCTCCCCCGGATCCTATTCTCGAGCTTGAGGTCATAAGAACCCTCGATCATGGGAATAGCTTTGACGGGAAGGTCTTCCTCTAAGGCATTGTCCACATTTTATTAAAAAAAATACAATCAATTCAATTAACTTCATAAAATACCTTTTACATGATACAAATCACTTTTGACCAATGAATGTTTAGCACAAACACCACAATTGGAAAGCAATTTACTTCATTTGAATTCTATGGTACTGGAACTATGAATGTGCAAGTACATTCATCATGTTGACTCCATTATTTTGTAAAATTATAAAAAAATAATTTAATTGTAAAAACACTATACTAGTCATTTGTTTAGAAAATAAAAAAAAGGTTAAAAAATTATACAATCTACCTAGATATTGCATGAAATTTAACAATTTGAAGTTTGGTTTTGTACCGATTGGGGATAATGTTATCAAATTACAAAATAATTTTTTTTAGGTTCAGAATCTTATATTGAGAATGCTTATAGAATGTTTTCTTTTTTTTCTTTTAGAGATATTAGATCTTTTTATTTTTTATTTATCAAGTATAGTAGATAAGTACAAAAAATATATATGAAGTTTTGTTTTGTCTAGCGATAATATTTTGTTTTCTTTTTCAAATTACGGTTTTAGAGATAATCAAAATAGTTTTTAGAGATGTAAACATGATTATCAATCAAAGTGGACATTTATCCTCATTTTGAGCTCTCTCACCCAAAAATCATTCTGCAATACTAAATAGAATAGATGAGAAAGTGAAAAAGAATTAGCTATATTTTAAATTTTCTTTTAATTATATGCAGTTTACGATTTAAAATGAAGCAACAGAGCATTTCCAGTGATGTTTTTCCATGGTACAATTGTCTTTTTTGCCAAAATCTCAATTACATGTGCTGTCGTTTTATTTACACTACTCTCTCATTTTACTTATATTGTGCATCATTCATTTTCATTGTGGATTATTCATTCACCTTTACATTGATCCAAGTTCAAGCTATTTGCGTCTCTACTGAATCGATTTTCTGGTTCTGATAATATCTGATAGTAAAATCCATTAGAGAGGATAAAGTTTATAAGAACGAAGGGTAGTCTGATTAAGGGGATTAGATTGTGCTTAAGTAATTCAAAATGTTGGTTGAAAATGAAGATTTTATTTTTCCTTCTAAATCCACCAAAATCAAATCTCCCTCATTCTCTTTAAAGTTGACTCTATTCGTTCCCCGACTTCAAGTTAACTTTTGAACTTTTTAAGGGGATTTCGATATCGTGTTATTTCTAATGATATTTTTTTAGTTTTAGGTCAAAGAATTTTATTTTCCTGTTTCGCTGTGATTACTGAAATATGAAAATAAGATGCTAAAAGTAACTGAATTCTAAAATTGAACTGAAAGTTGGGAAGATGATGCAAATATTAAAAATTCTCATATTCCTAATACCAATTCTTGCAAAAAACAAAAAACAATATTCTCATTCCACATCATGCAACGGATTGGTTATGGCCCATTTGGAAATGGACTGGCACACCGGGTTAAATTTTTTTGGCCCAGCAAGCGAACCCGAATTGCTAACTGTTTTTCTTCAATGAACAACCTCTCTCTCTCTCTCTCTCTCTCTGCTCTACTCCATCTTCCACCTACAGATCAACAACAATCCAGTAAACATCACGCAAAACAATACAGGAACTGGGATTCTCTCTCTCTCTCTCTTTCTTCCATAGTGATCTCCGGTTCTCTGCCTCATCGTCAACTTCCGACCCTGGTCGAAATTCCCCTAAATCCAGTCTTAATCTCGCAACCGCCATGAAACAACTCCACAGGCAATCAAGCCCGAACCACTGGTGAGACGAAGCGATCCCATCTTCCCAGACGTCCCCTTACTCGCCCAAAACCCTAAAACACCCCAGATCTCTCTCCAGATCTCTCAATTACCTTCTCAAAGAACAGCGACTTCTCTTCATTCTCGTCGGAATCCTAATCGGCTCCACATTCTTCGTTCTCCAACCCTCCCTTTCCCGCCTCAACCCCTCCGAGCCCAACCCCCTGATACCTAGATTGATTTCGATCCCAATTCGCGAGTCCCGAACAGGGCCTAACCGGGCCTCGAAGAATCAAGGCGGCGTTGGGCGGGTTCTGGTGGGGGTTGGGCGGCGGCGACTGAGGATTGTGGTCACCGGCAGGGCAGGATTCGTGGGGAGTCATTTGGTTGATAAGTTACTCGCTAGAGGCGATGTGATTGTGATTGATAACTTCTTTACCGGGAGGAAAGAGAATGTGATGCACCATTTTGGGGATCCGAGGTTTGAGCTCATTAGGCATGATGTGTTGGAGGTGGATCACATCTACCACTTGTCTTGCTGTCACGCCCCGCAACCTGGCCTATGCGGATTGAAGGCGCGTGATGGCCGGCGGCTGACCGCCAAGGCCTACGTATCATCAACCTGTGCATATTCATTTTAAATAACAATAAATTTTCTCTTGCGCGGAAGCATCGTAACATGAAAATAATAAGGTGTGCGTGTCATACTTACAGTATACAGAGCTTTGCCTATGTATTTCAAATTACATACATCCCAAATTGAACTTCAGACTTACATAGACTAAATACATAGCATAGGGCCTTGCCCTCACAATACAACATAAAGCCTCTCGGGCTTACAAAACTAAGTCTGACTTGTTCAACCTCCTTTCGGCTCCTCGGATTGACTACCTGAAATTTGTTTTTCTAAAACGTAAGCCAAAGCTTAGTGAATAACAACGAATGCATGAACGTAAAATACCATGAATCATTTTCATATCATACATAGCATAGCATAGCGTAAGCAATGTGAGCATCGCATAATATTTTGTGAACATTTAACCTTCATAAACATGGCATCACATGCTTTCATAAATATACATAGCATATCATAAAACGTAACAACCCGGCATGACATGATGGCCATATAGGTCGAGTGGCTCTTTAGGCCTGAGATATCTCTTTTGTAGATGGCTTTATTTCACGTCCTCCCATCTACCTTTTAGGACTGGCTGACTTGGTTTAAGTCCCGTCAGTGGGGACCCCGAGTGTCACATGCATATAATTTGAACATATTCATTTTGCATGTAAATCAACCATCCATGAGTTTTTCAATCACATCATAAGAATATATCATAGCATTTGAAGACATGGCATTCGTATTTAAAATAATGTTGATGCATGGAAAGCATGGAAAACAATTGTACATACATAATATACTTTGAAACGTTTTGAAAATACATAATTTTGTTCATAGCATCGTGTTACTCACCTGGATCTCCTTGGCTAGGTGTTAGACTGCGTGTCCCTACAAGTGAAGTAAGGAATTATTACTACTAGGTTAAAAACCTCTTAACATGGTCTAAGGACTTATATAGGTCAATTAATTACCTAACATACTTTGGTTAAACCCACTAAGCCTTAGGGAAAAAAGGTCAATTCTGCCTAAAAATGGTTTTGGCGTTCGAACGCTCAAAAGTGTTCTACCAGTGGCGTTCGAACGCTGGGCCGTTCGAACGCTAGACCGTTCGGACGCTGTTCTTGGGCGTTCGAATGCTCCTTGCGTTCAGTGACATGAACAGTGACTGGTTCTTGAAAAGTTTTTTCTAAATTCAATCCAAACTTTTCCATTTCTTTCCTAGAGTCCCAAGGCATGGAGACTCACTCTTGAAGACTATAATATCCAAAAATGGGGGTAAACTAACCATTCAATCCTAAGGGATCTAGGATTAAAGCAACCCAAAACCCTCCCGTGTATATATATATATATATATATATATATATATATATATATATACATGGGTTTTTGAGTTTATACCTTTCAAATTGGCTTCTTGTAGCTTCTTTAAGCTTTACTATGACTTCTATTTGTCTTGATCGTCCTCTTCTTCCTTTTCTTTCCTTCTTTCTTTTCTTTTCTCTCTTCTCTTTTCCCTCTCTCTCTCTTGACCGTGTGTGTGTGAGTTGGAAGAAAGTGAGGTGTGTTTGTGTGGCTGTGTATATATCAGCTGAGACACATGGGATTTTATCCCATGTGGCTCCCTCATTCTAACTTTGGTGTTCCCTTTTTATTTCCCCGTTTTCACTATGGGCGTTCGAACGCTCCTTTTTGGCGTTCAAACGCTAAGAAGGATTTGGCTTGGCAGGGTTCGAAGCTAAGAAGGATTTGGCTTGGCAGGGTTAGAACACTCTTGCTTACAGTTCGAAATATGCGAGACTTGAAATTTGGTTTTTTGGCTTTACCGTTCGAACGCTCCAAATGTACTGTCAATGGCCGTTCGAACGCCTAGGCAAAATGCTCGACCGTTCAAACGCTCATCCTGGCGTTCGAACGCTAAGAAGAATCCTGGGCAAAATTTATAAGTTTAGGGCTTTTGAATATTGGCTAACTTAAATTGGTTCTTTTGCATCCTTAAACTTATATTACTTCCTCTAATTATTATACACGTCAGGATATACGTAATTAATGGGATTTACGGATGCGGAGTGTTACACTTGCCCTGCTTCTCCGGTTCATTACAAGTACAATCCTGTCAAAACTATCATATCCTTACTGTTTTTTTTGTGATCTTGGTCAAATTTTGAAGTATAGTTTTGATTGTTTCAGTTTTAAGGTTCTTCTTATGCTGGTTGTATTGGGTTTGATATTGTTTGCAATTAGGGCAGTTAAATTAACCAAGCTACTCGAGCTGTGTTTTGCTTGTTAAAAAGTTCATTTTAGATCGGTTTGTTACCTAAACATATCAAAGGTGAACAAATTTTGAAGTTCACTAAATTTCCAAACCAAGCTTGTACAATTACTTACTAGCTTACTAGGCTTGATAAGCCTATACAATATAAAAAAAAAACTACTTGAGCTTGGCTCATGATTGTCTTGATAAGAGTTTGTTTGAGATTGACTTGACTAATAAAAAAATCAAGCTTGAACATATTTTTGAAACTCGATAAGTCTTCGAACAAGCTTGAACAAAACACTATTTGGTCTGCTCGTTTGCAGCCTTATTTGCAATCCTTGACTGAGATTAGTTTAGTTTCTTTTCAGTTTTACAGTTTTTCTTGTGTTTGTTTTATTGGGTTTGAGATTGTTTGGAGTCCTTGACTGAGATTACAAGACAAACGTGATGGGTACCCTTAACATGTTGGGCCTTGCAAAGCGAATTGGGGCAAGGTTTTTGCTCACGAGTACAAGTGAAGTTTATGGGGATCCCCTTGAGCATCCCCAAAAAGAGACATACTGGGGACATGTAAATCCAATAGGTCAGCTGCTATTGAGCAAAGCATTTTGCCTATTTTTTGTGGATGATGTTAACAATTGCAAAATGATTATCTATTTGTAGGCGTTAGGAGCTGCTATGATGAAGGCAAACGAACTGCTGAAACCTTGACTATGGATTATCATCGAGGGGCAGGTGTTGAGGTAATATTTTCTGATACTTAAATCTACATTTCAGAAGGCGTATCAATTATTTTTTTTCCTAATAAATATTACCATACTTCAGCACTATTACTTCATTAACATGTATGTGTTTGTGGTTACTTAGAGAAGGGCCTGCTCGTTTATGGATCCCCTCATTCACCCTAGCTAATAGCTCTTCATATACTCGTAAGGTTTCAGCACATGAAGTTACGGATGCAATTCCTCTCTACGCCACAAGTTAATTGTTTCATGTGCTAAATGACACTCACATCTATAGAGAATTGAATTTGCTTCATTTAAATCCATGTTTGAGTTTGTCAATTATTAGGTCCACGCATATAATGGCCAATAGGGGTTTATAACCATTTAATCTAGTCACGTGCCACTGCACAAATACACTCAAAACAGAAAAAGAAAAATAACCAATGTCCTTCATTAGGGACAAATGGTGTGTTCAACTATTAATGAAAACCCAACGATTGCGAAGCGAAGAGAGAGATTATTTGAACTGCACCTATTAGCGATTGCAGATAAGGAAAGGTTTAACTCGTTACTATCAAGGATTCACAAAAGACCAAAGGACTACCAATCAGGCAAGAACCCCAAAGGGGAATACCAAAGAGCAAAGCTTTACCAAAGAACCCAAAGGTTCAAAGTCACCAAAGAAGAGAAGATTACAAGGTACAAGGAGGGCAACCCTCCTATACAAAACACTAAACAAGGAGATCCTAAGTGAGAAACCCGAGACTAGTTGTGCTCACAAATATTATATGGAATAGATAAATTTTTGCAAAGATGTAAATATTGGAGACTTTGACAGCCTTGAGGAGGCTTTAATTTTGATATCATGCTGAATTTGATCTAGCGGAAGCTGGGGAATCTGAAGAGGCCTTCGAAATAGTTATGTAGTTTCTTTCCTACCATATATAGTATGTATCATAGCTACTCAAGAAAGCTTTTGAACTATTTTTATGAAACTTCTTGCTTCTGAATCTGCTTGTGAAACCTCATTTTTCTGGGAACGATGAGGTTTAGAAACACACAATTTCCTAGAGACAGCGTGCAGGTCCATGATAAGGTTTAGAAACACAACATTTCCTAGAGACAGCCTGCCACACATATGTAGTCATCAAGAACACCCCACCCCCACCCCACCCACCCCACCCAACCTCATATTTGCGTCTTGTTTGAAGCCTAAGCTTGAGAGCAAGCCAGAAGGTAAGTTTTGCCTAGGCATAAGCTTAGGAAAGCAGACCAAACTATGCCAAAGAATTATCTTGATACCCTCTTAACGAATTCCAGGCTGCCGAGGGACATTAGCTTTGGTTTGGAGAGACAGCCCAGATAGCAAATAAAGTCCCCTTAGAACTCACGAAGTAGAGAGATATCTCTAGGGATGGCAATGGGGCGGGGCGGGGCCGGAGGTTGGTGTCCCCGTCCCCGATCCCCGAAATATTTATAGTCCCCGCCCCTAACGGAGACCGGGGATCCCCGCCCCTAACGGAGACCGGGGATCCCCGCCCCGTCCCCGAACTCCGAAATTTCAACCACCACAACTCTAAATCAACCACAAAATCCTAAATCAACCACAAATCCTAAGCCAAAAAAATAAAAATCAACCACCACATCCCTAAATCAACCACAAAATCAACAACTCAAACACAAATGAAACTCAAAATCAAGAATACGTTCTTCCTCGGTTGAGATCGCGAGTCCGGCGAGCAGCAGCGAGGGCAACGACGGGCAACAGCAACGAGGGCTACGACAGCAACGGTTGAGATCTGGTGGTGGGTCTCCACCCTCTTCGTCGGCCATGGGGAGAGAGAGAGAGGTGCGGGAGAAAGAGAGAGACAGAGGGGGGCTGTTATTTTTTAGAACTCTGTGTGTGTGTGTGTGGCGTGGACCGTGTGTGGTGGGTGGGGGTCCCCATGCAATGTAACATGTAGACGGTAGGATGTTAGATATTTTAGGATTAATTTCACTTTGCACCCTTGCACTTTGATCACATTATCATTTTATACTCTATACTTTTAATTTTAATATTTTTTGGGGTAAAATTTCGGGGATCGGGGCGGGGATATACAAAACCGTCCCCGCCCCGATCCCCGGCGGGGATTTTTTTTAATCCCCGATCCCCGAAAAATCCCCAAAAATTCACCCCGATCGGGGCGGGGAGCAGGGCGGGGCGGGGCGGGGCGGGGCGGGGTAAATTGCCATCCCTAGATATCTCTCAGTTCTGGTGGACAAAGACCAACAACTATCTTTGATAGCCTCAAAAACATTGGCAACTAAAAAGGATCCTGAAACATAGGATGGTATTAGCTCCATCACTAAAGTGTTTAACAAAGGACTTACAACACTTCTTAGTTTAAATTGTTTTCTCTGGGTCCAGGAGCAATTTTCAGGCTCCTTCATTATCCAAAAATAACTGTCTTTAATGACATATTTATAGGTCCACTTGACCCTTAAAGAATCTTGTTTACAGCAAAGGGCCCAGAGATGTCTCAAAATGGCAGCCTTATTCAAATCATAGATCCTCTCAAAACCAAGGCCACCTTCTTTCTTAGGAAGAAAAAGATCTGCCCAAGCCACCTTATAATTCATGTGATTCTTGAAATTGTTGTGTCCAACAAATTTACAACCCTTTCTAGCTCATTTAATTTTATGAAAATTGAAGAATATAACTTAAAGAGTGTTTAGTGTGAAAATAACCAATGCCCATGTATATTTGTTGTTCATTTGGTGTTTAGAGTAGTTAATAGGATCAAGATAGATTCAACAGGTTCTTAACCCTTGTTTTCTTTTCTTTTTGTGTTTTTCCCCCCTCAAAAATACCCAAATACATCTTGTAAAGATGTTTTAAGGCCAAATAACTTGTACCCACAATTTTTTTTTTCTTCTTTTTTTTGGGGGTGGGGGGGTGGGGGTGGGGGAAATAATAGGATTTGATCTCGTTAACAAATTAAACCCTACAGTTTTAATATTAACTAATTAACCCTAGAATTTTAAACTGGTCACAATTAAAGCAATCAGCCAGTCTCCAGTCTCCGTCCACCTACGGTTGACAAATCAACTGGTTCTTGCCAAAAACTTTGGGAAACAATGTCGTTTGACGTTTCTTCGCTTATAAAGCCCTAATCGAAGCCAAAGATTTTCTATCTGTGCTCGTGCTCAAGGTGCAGCCTTCACTCAATTTATGTCACTTTTCGAGAGTTTTGCTTGAAAATAAGGACCAATTGTATCGATTAGGGCTTTAGAAGGAGGGAAACATTGAACAATGTTGTTTTCCAAAGTTATAAGCCCTAATTGGGTCGATTCTAACAACCCCTAGGTGTACGGAGAGAGACGGATGTCTTTAATTGTGACTGGATTATAACTCTAGGGTTTAATTTGTACTGAGGGCAAACTCTGTATTTTTTGGTAATTTCCCTCAATTTTTTTGCAAATACCCATAATTATCTATTGCCATTTGGTAAAATTTGAATCGAGTCAGGTGGATTTGACTAACATTTTTCTTATTCTTTTTTAACAATAAATATACAAGAAGTTACGTAGTTGTGGAATATAATATCATACATGAATGCTTAATTTTAGTATATTCATCTTTTAGATTCTTATTTCCCCTAATGCATAAATCATACTATAATCAATTATGAGATATAAATAGGTCTTGGTAAGCTTTGGAACCTTGAACCCACATCTCGTCGTTTAAGCAAGTGCCTTACCTATTAGACCACGCGATCGTAATTCGACACAAACTGTCCATTGATTTAAGCGTACGCTTTTCATATTTATAATGTCTGTTTAATACCTAAATGTATTGATGTATTTTTTTATATATTTTGATAATAATGATCCTATCTTTATGATTCTTGATTCGGAAGAAGGCAATTCTGATTTATGATTCGGATTACTATTTGACAACTATGGACCAAATTTAGCACATCAGTTGCAGACAGTTTAGTAGAAAAGTTGGGGCATACCAGATACATCACTGACAAAGTACCAAGTGGAAACCAAGGATATGGCAGAGGTTCTGCTGCAGAGGAGGAGAAATACTGGCAATGAAGATCTTGGATCTTAGCTCTGTTAGGGAGAAGTCCAGAAAACTTATGGAACTCAAGCAACGACTGATGAATTGTCTAAAAAGATTGAGGATCACGGTTGCAGAGGATAAAAATGGTCATCAGCGAAGCATATATGGCTACTATTAAGGTCTTGGCACTTTGGATGAAAGGTTTGAACAACCAAGACTAGGCTTGTGCTGAAAAGGCCTAGAAAAAAACTCCATAACCAATAGGAAAAAGGTAGGGGTACAGAGAATCCCCTTGCCTAAGCCCCTTGGCACCATGAAAGAAACCCTCAAGAGTACCATTGATAAAAATCTAGGGGTAGTAATGCAGGCTCTATCCACCTTTTGAGTTTGAAGGGGACGCTGAAAAGAAAAAAGATCAAATGTAGGAACTATTGAGAAATTTTCTCAACACATAATAGTGGTGACTAATGTGCAGAGTTATGAATAGTTATTTCATAATTTAATGAGGCTTTATTCTGGTTTTTGCTCTGCGCAGGTGCGCATTGCACGCATCTTCAATACATACGGGCCACGTATGTGTTTAGATGATGGCCGTGTTGTAAGCAATTTTGTTGCGCAGGTTTGATCTCCTCACCAATCTTATTTGGAAAAATTTGCTTACACACTCATGCTCATGCACACACGTACATGGATCCATACCAAAATTCATTATTGGTAAATCAAATGAAAAATCAGTAGATTTGAACTTCAAAACTGCAGAAAAAATTATAATTCGCCTTGATGACTTAACTTTGTAGCTGTCTCTTGCAGGCCATCCGCAAGCAACCATTGACCGTTTATGGTGATGGAAAACAAACACGAAGCTTCCAGTATGTGTCTGACTTGGTATGCCATTTCTCAGCTGCTTCTGTTTTTTGGGACATTTGTTAATGTCTTAAGACTATCATAATTCAGAACAGTTTGATGACTGATTGTCTATCTAATTCTAGTCTGTTATAGCAGTCTCCATTTTTAGAAGTTGAGATGACATATTTTCCGCTTTCGATCGCAGTTTCAGTTTAATGGTTGATGCAACATGGATTCTACTAATTAGGTCTAATTTGTCACTTGATGGACTGAGTTTTGTCTGTGACTACTCCTAGTGTAGCCTTCAAGATTTATTTTATTTTATTTATGCTAACTAACAAAGCCAATTCCTGATATACAAAATAGACATAAAGAAATGCTTCCATTTAAACACTGATTAAAAATAACACTTTCTTCTTCACCTTGAAAGTTTATCCGGGTTCACTCCAAATAACCACGTCAAGCAAAGAGGTGCAAGGAGCCCCCAGCCTTTGTCCTGTGGTTCCCCACTCTTGTCTCCCTGCCATCCAAACAGAACATCTGCCACCTCCTGAAAATGCCAACTAATGCCAAAAAACGGCTAGACCGGTCCCCACAACACCCCAAAATGAAGAAGCAAGTGGTACACTGACTCTCCATCAGCTTTGCATGTACAACAGCAATTAACAATAATCCTGTCTCCTAATTAATATTTCAAATGCAAGGCCAATTACAGAAATACTAAATTCCTCTGTTGTTCACATAACATCCATCTCTAAAGCAATTTTGAGGGTTATCCACTTCACAAGATTGTCCTCTCAAAATGCACTTTTACCCTGGGCTTGAAATCCTCGTTATATTCATTGATTGTTATTTAAGCGTACGCAAGGATGCTTTTGTGTTAACACCTCGGCCATTGGTGCACATTTCTCTGAGTAAATTCTGCTGATTAGGGTAAAAATTGTAGCCCTTGGGAATCTTACATGAACCACTTGATGCATACAGATCAAAAAGAAAATAAGAAGAAAAAAAGAGAGAAAACGTTTCCCCTCCCACCACCACTGCTATCTATTAAATATTTCACATATTGTCTGAGAAGCCAAATTAGCAAAAATGATATTAGAAGCAGTACACTGCAGTACTGCAAGGTTAAATTCTAAAAAACATTGCTTAGACAGTTAGACATGACATTTTCTGTGTGAAGTGTTGAAATGATGCAAAGAGGGAATTACAAACTTGCTCTAATTGTCAGGTTGATGGACTGATGGCCCTAATGGGAAGCGAGCACATTGGGCCATTTAACTTGGACAATCCAGGGGAATTCACCATGTTGGAGCTTGCTCAGGTTTTTCTTACTCTTTCTTTTTTTGGTAAGGAGGTTTGTCTTACTTGAATCAGTAAGAATTGTTTATCTATTTTAGCATGTCTGACCAAGTTTCCTAGTTTTTACCGGTGTACTTATATTTGTTTTGTCCGTCACATATAGGTTGTGAAAGAAACTATTGATACCAGCGCGAGAATAGAATTCAAACCAAACACTGCTGATGATCCACATAAGAGGAAGCCAGATATTAGCAAAGCGAAGGAGCTTTTAAACTGGGAGCCAAAGATATCGCTACGTGAAGGGTTGCCTCTAATGGTATCCGATTTCCAAAATCGCATCTTGAATGAAAATAAAGGGAAAGGGAACAAATAGAAGTTACAGTCAGCAACACTGGTATGTATAAAGTGATATGCATGTTGTCTACCTTTTTCTTTTGATCATCTTTAAATTAGTATCACCGGTCCCATTCAATTATTTATAATTAATTACGAGGAATGGTTCACCGATATGTTGCATACCTGGGAACATGTTTCTGCTGTTTATCTGCATTCTGTTCTTTCGAGAGGTCCATTAATTTTGAGCCCCTTTTCTGGGCACCACTTTGTAGTGGTGTGATGGCTGTACTGAATAAACAGTTTTCTGTTACCTTCTATCACGTTTGGTTTTTTGTTGTTCGTCTTTCCCAACTCTCGTGTATATTCATTTGATATTTAAAGTTCTGTTTGACGATGATTTTATGTATTTTTCTTGCTTTTCACTAACAA
>BRYF01000002.1:10352500-10355000 GCA_030159135.1 Actinidia polygama | reverse complement strand
CGCCTCCACCACCAATACGGTCGCCATAACGACCAACACCACCTCCACTGACTCCGTCACCACCACCAATACTGTAGACACCACCAACATGCCGTTCCCTCAACCACCACCGCCTCCTCCTCCTCAATCACCACTACGTCACCACCACCGCCGCCACTTTAACCGTCGCCTCCACCACCACCACCACCGTCAAAACAACAACGTTCTACACCATCACCGCCACTACCACCTCCGCCATCTCGACCTCCATCACCACCTCCGCTACCACTATTACCAATCTCTTTGCCACTGCCACTACAACTACCACTACCGCCGCTCCATTGCCACACCGCCACCACCATCCCCACCACCGCTGCATCCATCACTTCCTTCGCTGCCAAAACCACTATCACCGCCTCCACCACAGTCACAACCACCAACACCAACCCCACCAACTCCACAAACACCAATATCGCGACCCCCACCAACGTCGCCTTAACCGACACCGCGACGACTACAACAACCACCGCTGTCGCCGCCGCCGCCACCGCTGCCTCTACGAACACCGTCGCCTCCACCACTACTGCCACCACCACCACCACCACCAATTCCTACAACACCACCATCGCCGTCTCCACCACCACTGCCTCCACAACCAACACTCTCTTTGTTGCCGCCATAGCTTCCTCGCCACCAACTCCGCCATAACTACCAACATCGACTCCACCAACTCGGCCGCAACCGCCGCCGCAACCACCACCAAAGCCGACTTCAGCACCACCGCCGCCGCCACCCCCCACCCCCACCACATCGATCCCTCCATCACTGCCATCTCCACCGCCACCACTGCCGTCTCCATTGCCACCACGCCTCAACCACTACTGCCGCCTCAACTACTGCCACCAACACCGACTCCACCGACTCTGCCGCCATCACCACCTCCAATGCCGCCTCAACTACTGCCACCAACACCGACTCCACCGACCCTGCCGCCACCACCACCTCCAACGCCGCCTCAACCACCATCGATGCCACCACTGCTCAATGACCACAGCTGCAACCATCACCACTCTCTTTGTCGCCACCACATCCAACATTAACTCCAACAACTCCGCCGCCACCACTAACGTCGCCTCAACCACCACTCACGCCGACTTTACCACCAATGATGCCACCATCACCTGCATTCCCACCATTGTAGCCCCCACCATTGCCGCCACGACAAAACCAATGCGGCTGCCTCCAACACCAACACTGACTCTACCACCTCCACCAATACCACCACAACCACCGCCTCAACTATCACAGACGCCACCACTGACCCATGACCACCGCTACCGAAACCATTACCACTGCCACTAACACCGCGACCACCACCACCGCTCCTCTCCACTAATACCGCGACCACTACCTCTGCTACCAACGCTGCTGTCCCCACTACTACCACCACCAATACTCTCCCCCACCCTTGCAGCCTAAACCACAATCGCGCCCTCCTCCACCACCACTTCCTCCCCCCTGCTTTACTACCACCGCCACTGCCGCAATCATCACCACCGCAGCCACCACCATAATTGTCGCCGCCACCACATTAGCCACTACCACCACAGATGTCGCCTCCACCATCGCACAACCACCACCACCACCAATGTTGCCTCCATCACAGCCTCTATACCACCGTTGCCACCATAAAACAGCTACCACCACTACCATTGCCTCCACAACCACCGTGGCCACCTCTTCTAATGCCACCTCCACCACCACGGCCTCCATCGCTGCCTCCAACACCACTTCCACTGTCTCCTCCGCCTCCAACACTGCCTCCACCGCCTTTACCGCCACCACCAATACCAACAACAACAAAGCCTCAACCACCACTGACGCCACCATTGGCCCATGATCACCGCTACCCGCCGCCACCACCACTTCCACTGACACCGCGACCACACCACCAGCTCCAGCGTGTCTTCCACCGCCACTGCGGTATACACCACCATTGCCTACTCCACTGCCACAGTCACCTCCTTCACCACCACCACCACTTCCACTGACACCGCGACCACACCACCAGCTCCAGCGTCTTCCACCGCCACTGCGGTATACACCACCATTGCCTACTCCACTGCCACAGTCACCTCCTTCACCACCACCACCACAAGCAACACCACCGCCGCTACCACCTCTTCCGACTCCGCTACCACCACTTCAACCACCACCGCCTCAAACACCATTGCCACAGCCGCCTCCACTACCATTGCCACCACCACTGTCGTCGCCTTGGCCACCGCCGGCGCCACCAGCACCACAACCACAACCACTGCCTCCAACACGACCACCGCCACCACTGACTCCGCTGCCACCACCCCTCCACTACCACTGCCACCACTGCAATAGCAGCAGCTGTTAACACTGCTGCCACCAATACCACCACCACCACTGTCGCATCCACCATCACCGCCACCGCCGCTGCCATCACCAATAGTGCTACCACTACCACCGTCGCCTCAACCACCACCACTGC
>BRYF01000002.1:10342500-10347500 GCA_030159135.1 Actinidia polygama | reverse complement strand
TGTTCTCCGACCCTGACCATTCTCCAATTCGCCAGAAGAGAAGAAAATTCGCCCATGAACGCCTAAAAGTCATAGAAGAAGAAGTGGCTAAGCTCATCAAAGCCAATGTCATCAGGGAAGCTCATCGCCCCAAAACATTGTCATCGCCCTAAAAAACGGGAGAAGTGGAGTGTGTTGACTTTACGGATCTCAACAAGCCTTGACCAAAAGATAGTTTCCCTTTGCAAAAGATTAACCTGATAGTGGATGCGACCTCCAAACCCGAACTCCTCAGCTTCATGGACGCCTTCTCGGGGTATCATCAGATCACGATGCATCCACCCGATGTGAAAAAAACTTGTTTATTACGAAGATAGGATTGTACTACTATAAAGTCATACCTTTTGGGTTGTAGAATGTTGGGGCGTCGTACAAAGATTGGCGTCCTTCGAAAACATTGATCACATATCCCACCTGGAGGAAACGTTTGGCATCCTTCGAAAACATCGCATGATGTTGAATCCATCCAAATGCATCTTCGGCATCTTCTTGGGTAAATTCCTTGATTTCTTGGTGACAAAACGAGGGATTGAGGCGAACCTAGACTAGATTCAAGCTTTACTTGCAATGAGCTCGCCCAAAAACATTAATGAGGTGTAGTAGTTAACCGGGCGAGTAGCTGCCCTCAACATATTCGTCTCCAAATCAGCTAACAAGTATTTACCATTCTTCAAAATTCTGAGGAAAAATAAAACTTTTCAACAGACAGATGAGTCCAAGATAGCGTTCCAACAGCTGAGGGAGTACCTTGGTCACCTAACGTTACTCCAAAACCATAGACCACTCTCCCCGAGGTGGATGCCCCAAAAAAGCAGGACCAGGAAGATGATCTCACCAAATGGAAGCAGGACCAGCACGGCTGCAATGCGGGACTTATTTTTCAAACTCCATCAGGCGAGCAGATGGAGTACGTCATTCATATTGGTTCAAAGCCACAAACAATGAAGCTCTCCTTGCCGGACTAAGGGTTGCAATATAATTGGGAGTAGAATCCATGAGAAGAAAATTGCCTATACCTTGTGGTGTTGCCAAAGTCTTGGGATCTCCATAGTTTTGAATTTTCCAAAATCTCCATATATGTACGATTTTAATCGCCAAACTCCTTGTTATAATCGCCAATCTCTATGTGATGGAATAATAAAATCTCTCAAGTTTGATTTTAATTCGAAAGTTTTAATTAGCCAATTTGGATATCTTGCTAACCAGATAAGGACTTGCTTGGTTACTTATATCGCCATGACAAGGTTTATTGGTTGCCCAAATTAAAGCAACAAGAACTGGCCTTATCTATATATCTTAATCAAGCTCGCCAAATTATCTAGCTTCGCCTGACAATTGAATTTGCCAGTTTCTCCATTCTTTGGGAAGAAGAATTTTGCCAAGGCATTAAACTCGTCAAGTAGTTTTGATTCGCCAAGAAGCTAAGCATGATGCGCCAATTTCACTTTGCCAATTTATTAAAATTTTGGTTGCCACGATTCAAATTGATGTTTGCATCCTTAAGTTCCATGCCTCACCCGGAGAGGGAAGAAGTGAGAACCATCACCTGCAAGAGATCAAATTCGTTAGCAGTATGTGGAGATACTAAAAAATAAGTAGGACTCCGAGGAAAAGAGGTAGCTCGCCAGTCCCTTGGAAGAACCTTGTGATCGCTTTGATAAATCTTCAATTTGTTCATCGTGACCTTGTTGATGGGTGGGATCACACCCTCGATTAGCTTTTTTGCTATGCCGAAATTCTTCAAAATGGAGGTTTGGGTCCCCATAGCTGCAACAGAATTGGCCGAGGTGCCCTCCCCAGGTGACACAGTGGTCTTCTTGGATTTTGGGGGCCCTTCTTCTCGGCCTCCGATGGCGACGTGGTCCCCTTGCCTTTGGCATTAGAAGTTGATTTCCCTTTCTTGGAGAGCGCGACGTCGGGTGTCTCATACCTGGGGCGCTTCTCATCAATGGGTATCCCCTTGGCAACTGATGAGGACCGGGCCACCGAGCTTGCGTCCTTGGACCATTCCACCCGTTGGGCGAGCTTCTGCAAGCTAAGTCTCTTCGACATAGTTACAAAATAAAAACCGACATCAATACAAGGAAGATGGAGATAGTACCATCCGATCTAAGATCGAGGGGCAACCCTAGGTCTGACCAAGTCTCTAATTTACAGTCCGAGCTTGAGCTCGAACTATATCGTCCCAAATATCAGACAAGGTCTCGAAGTTTTCCCCCCAACAGCCTTAACATAGTTATATCAGGAAGGCGAGGTAAAATCCTCCTTATTTCCTTCCTGATGGTTTCTATATATTCTACTGATTTCTCTCGAGGGCTGTCACTCCGGGGGTGTCCATCTCAGGAATGGCGGGACTCACCCTCGTCGTCAGCAAAGGTAGCTGCGCCATCTACAGACTTGCCCTCAGCATTGCCCCCGCCACTGGATGACATCTTTTTGCGATCAAGGGTGAAGCACTTCAGAAACATTTTAGAGCCGAGAACTACCGGAACCTGAAAGTATTCTCCCGACCCTAATTTCTTGAAAACCCTCTTTGTCCTCCAATCTCCGATGTCGGTTAAGATGGGCAGCATATTGCAACGTTTGCCTAGAAGAATGAAGAACATTTGTGAGTTTGAGGCGAGATGTTGTACTTAAGTAAAATGATAATATGTGGAACATTTGTTAGTTTGAGGCAAGATGTTGTACTTAAGTAAAATGATAATATGTGGAAGCAAGGCTGACCTGGGAGGCCCTATGATCTCGGGACTTGCGGAACTCCTTCAACCCGAGTTATACTCGGGGAGAACTCTCGGTCGCCTCCCGAGATGAAAAAGAATCTCTTCTTCCATCCCATGACGTTGCTAGGGGACCCCTTAATCACATTCCTGTCCGGCCTCACCTTGAAATAGAGCCACCCCGAGTCTGTATTTGGACTTTTGAACAGGCTATAGAGGCACCTGAACTCGTTGAGGGACAGAGAGCACTTGTAATATCGCCCTATCACCAACACGCCAACAACATTTCACCACGCATTGGGAAAAAGTTGGGCGGGGCAAATGTTGTAGAAGATAAAAATTCTCCTAATGGTGGGATGAACTGGGAGCCTTAGGCCGGTAGAAAAAGCAGCTCATAAAAGACTACCTCGCCCGGGCAAGTGGACAATATAGTCTCGCCCTCTTCAGGGATACTGGCTTAGATGCCAGCTTGGAAAGAATACGATTCTAAGCAATCCAAGTCACCCTGAGTCATGACATTGAACTCCTTTTCAAGAGGAGTACAAATGTCCATCTCAGGATCTTCTCCGTGGTCAAAAGATTCATTCTAAAGGGGAGACTCCTCAAGAGGGGAAGAAGGGAGTTGGATAACCTTGTAAGTCTCCTACGTCGGTTTTACTGGACATGCACTAACAACTACATACTAAAGATTGAAGATAAGACTAGCAATTGGTACTTACTGAACGACTGAGGTGAAGTAACGATGGCGAGCTGAGGAGGACAAGGTTCATGTCGGAGTAGAGGCAGCACTTCGTTATCACAGGCAGCAGAATAGTTCACGATGTTGGAGCCCCTATTTATAAGAAGCACTAAGGGCTGAGATCTGTTCACTTCAATGGCCAGGATCATGCGACATTTTGAGTTCCGAGGTCGAAACTGACATTCCCGCCGAAATGTTATTCTACCATTAATGTGCCCTTCCACGTGTCATCCTGTGGAGATGTGCCATCATTACATGCCTACGTTATCAAAGCTTAATTAGTTGATTTAATACTCGAAGATACCAAGTGTTTTACCTCGGCATCTCAAGTAGGGGGCTATTGATGTGGGGTAAAATCTTCACCTACTAATTTTTAGCTAGGCACGTCGCCGGAAGTTACCACATCGCCAATGAGTCTATTCGAGTGACCAGGACGACCTTGACTCTCCTTCGAGTCACACGCTAGTTAGCTGAGGTAGTTCATCTCGCCATGTACCAGAAGGATCGCATCACCTCTGCCAGTGTTCACTTCACCAAGATCTGTGAGCACGCCACTTAATCTCCACATCGCCAATAGGCGAGGTTGATCACTCTGCCTGCCCCAAAGACTCCAACTCCATGAGACTCCTCCACTACATCGTCTATAATTGCGGTTTGTTCTCCATATAGCATTCTCCTATTATCACTTCGCTATCCTCATGATATCCTTCAATACTTATCTCTCCGAGGATCTCGCCGTGATCTTCTCGCACGACTCTCCATTCTCCAACTATAAAAAAACTGATTGCCCCATCACAAAAAGGTATACACAACATATGACTGAAAACCTTGCATAGCTGTTAGAGCTCTGGTGTTTTTCTTTGCCTAGCTTATATTCGCCTTGGCCTGATTTCCACGCCGGAGGGGTTTGAACGGCTTCGTCATGGACGCTCACGTTTTATTACCTTGCGCAGGTCGCCCTAGTTATTACCGAGGTCACGAGCAATTCTGACTCTTGGTTGCTCGCCCATAGATTTCTACCACAACAGATTCCATTTATCTTCCATCCTTTGACATTTTCCTCTCACCTCCTAATTGATCTTCAAAAGGTAAATCAAGAAAGAAATCAAGGTTTTCTGTGGAATTTATGATTAAAGGTATTTCTGCTTATTCTGAGAAGAATGTGGTTTTTGGTGGAATCAATTCTTGAAGTGAGAAAGAAAGATGAGAGTATAGAGAGAAAGATTAATCTGAATCAAAAAGATTCAGTGAACTTCCTAGACCTAAATTTTCTTAATCTAAATTAATCGGGCCAAACACACACATACAAAGATTCTTACATGGATGATCTTGAGAAGAAATCAAAACATCTGAAGTTGCTCGAATGTTGGAAGCAGTGACAGAGGATTCAACATCCAATAGTAGGTATTGTTGCTTGAAACCTGGCGAGGCAGCTGCAGCATAAAGTCTATGTTTTGGCTATTCAAATTAAACAAGAAAGGAGAAGAACTAGACTACTGTAGCAT
>BRYF01000002.1:10317500-10320000 GCA_030159135.1 Actinidia polygama | reverse complement strand
TCGGATTCAATTTCAAGTTCAAGTTAATTAGGTATTATTAGTCAATGTCTTATACTGTACTTTGTCTATTTTAAATTATACTGATTTGAATTCTTGAGTAATGAGTAGTGACTGTTTTGTATTTATTTTGTTTTGCGAGGACGAATGCTATTGACTATCGGGTTCAACTTCAAGTTGAAGTGGATTAGGTATGACGTCAATGTCTTATGTTGTACTTTCTTCATTTCAAATTATGCTGATTTGAATTTGTTTTGTTTTGGGAGGACTAATGCTATTGACTAAGTACTCTAAACTATATATCTCCACACCTTTAAATATTGAGTTACATAACAATTATTTTAAATTTTGTATATTTATCTTGACTATAAATAACTTGAGCTTGAAGTTCTTCGGGTACAATTTCAAGCTCAAGTTCATTAGGTATTATTAGACGATACCTTATGTTGAACTTTGTCTATTTTAAATTATGCTGATCTGAATTCTTGAGTAATGAGTATTGACTATTTCACATTTATTTTAATCTGAGAGGACTAATGCTATTTACTATGTACTCTCAACCACGTATATGTACACCTTTAAATATTGAGTTCGTAAAAATTATTTTAAAGTTTGTATATTTATCTTTTACTGTAATTAACTTGAGCTTGAAATTCTCCGGATTCAATTTCAAGGTAAAGTTAATTAGGTATTATAGGATAATGCCTTATGTTGTACTTTGTCTATTTCAAATTATGCTGGTTTTGATTTTTAGTAATAAGTAGCGACTATTTTGCATTTGTTTGTTTTTGCAAGGACTTATACTATTGACTAAGTACTCTCAAATACATATCTTCACACCTTTAAATATTGAGGTACGTATCAGTTATTTTAAATTTTGTATATTTATCGTTTGCCGTAATTAACTTGAGTTTGAAGTTCCCGGATTCAACTTCAAGCTCAAGTTAATTAGGTATTATTTGACAATACCTTATGATGTACATTGTTTATTTCAAATTATGTTGATTTGAATTTTTAAATAATAAATAGTGACTGTTATGCATTTGTTTATTTTTTGCGAGGACCAATACTATTGACTATCGGGTTCAATTTCAAGCTCAAGTTAATTAGCTATTATTAGTCAATGTCTTATACTGTACTTTGTCTATTTTAAATTATACTGATTTGAATTCTTGAGTAAAGAGTAGTGACTGTTTTGTATTTATTTTGTTTTGCGAGGACGAATGCTGGACTTAGTATTGAGGTACGTAACAATTGTTTTAAATATTGTGTATTTTTCTTGGGCCGTAAATAACTTGAGCTTCAAGTTCTCCGGGTTCAATTTCAAGCTTAAGTTAATTAGTTATTAATAAGGCGTTTACTTTGTCTATTTTAAATTACGTTGATTTGAATTTTTGAGTAATAATAAGTAGTAACTGTTTTGCATTTGTTTTATTTTGCGAGAACAAATGATATTGACTACCGGGTTCAACCTCAAGCTGAAGTTGATTAGGTATTATGCAACGTCTTATGTTGTACTTTGTTTATTTTAAATTATACTGATTTGAATTTTTATGTAATGCGTAGTGACTGTTTTAAATTCGTTTTGTTTTGCGAGGACAAATGCTATTGACTTTGTACTCGCAAATACATATCTTCACACCTTTAAATATTGAGGTACGTAACAATTATTTTGAATTTTGTATATTTATCTTGCCCGTAAATAACTTGAGGTTGAAGTTTTTCGGGTTCAATTTCAAGCTCAAGTTAATTAGGTATTATTTGACAATGACTTATGTTGTACTTTGTGTATTTCAAACTATGTTGATCTGAATTTTTGAGTAATTAGTAGTGACTAATTTGCATTTGTTTTATTTTGCGATGACTAATTCTATTGACTATAGGGTTCAACTTCAACTCAAGTTAATTAGATATTATTAGACAATATCTTATATTATACTTTGTCTATTTTAAATTATCCTGATTTAAATTTTGAATAATAAGTAGTGATTGTTTTGGAATTGTTTTGTTTTGTGATCACTAAAGCTATTGATTAAGTACTCTCAAATACATATATCCACACATTTAAATATTGTGGTACGTAACAATTATTTTTAATTTTGTATTTTTATCTTTTACTGTAATTAACTTGAGCTTTAAGTACCCTGGGTTCAATTTCAATATCAAGTTAATTAGATATTATAGGACAATGTCTTATGTTGTACTTTGTCTATTTCAAATTATGTTGATTTTGATTTTTTAGTAATGAGTATTGATTGTTTCCCATTTGTTATATTTTGCGATAACTAATGCTATTGACTATGTAATCTCAGACACATATCTCCATACCTTTAAATATTGAAGTAAGTAGAAATTATTTTAAATTTTGTATATTTATCTTTTATTCTAATTAACTTGAACTTTGAAGTTTTTCGGGTTCAAGTTCAAGTTAATTAGGTATTATAGGATATTGACTTATGTTGTACTTTATCTATTTCAAATTATACTGATTTTGATTTTTGAA
>BRYF01000002.1:10295000-10300000 GCA_030159135.1 Actinidia polygama | reverse complement strand
ATTCACTTGTTCAAAAACACTTCACTTTATGAATTTACTTAAATAAATTATTCTTAATAAAAAGGGAGAACTTATTGCAATACAATTTGAACATTTTCCTTTTATGAGATTTTTATGAGAAAAAAGAGTAAGATTTGGATTTTTAATATAATCATAGTTGGTTTAATCATACTTGACCCAAGTAATTTAATTTTAGTAGGTTCAAAGTGTATAAGTACTAATAATTTAAGGAATAAATTAACTATATTCACCTTTTTTCAAAAAGCTTTAGTGGGTTCAATTGAACACTTCCCCTCAGCCCAGAGATGCATCTCCCTGAAGACGATGGGGAATCATTTTTTGGTATTTTTTTTCAATATGTATTCAAGAGCCCACCAAGGCAAGCTCAGCTCACTGGCTTCGTGGAGGATAGGAGGTTCCGTGAAATAGACAATGTACTGTTTGAGCTTGAGCTTGAAATAGAACCCGGAGAACTTTAAGCCTTAAATACGGCAAAAGATAAATATACAAAATCTAAAATATATACATACCTCAATATTTAAAGGTGTGGAGTTATGTATTTGAAAGTATTTAGTCAATAGCATTAGTCCTCGCAAAAGAAAAAAACAAATGCAAAACAGTCACTATTCAGTAATCAAAAATTCAAGTCAGCATAACTTGAAATAGACAAAGTACAACATGAGACATTGTGTAATAATACCTAATTAACTTGAACTTGAAGTTGAGCCCGATAGTCAATATCATTAGTCCTCGCAAAACAAGATAAATGCAAAAGTCACTACTTATTACTCAAAAATTTAAATCAGCATAATTTTAACTTGATAAAGTACAACATAAGTCATTATCTAATAATAACTAATTAACTTGAGCTTGAAGTTCCCCGAGTTCATCTTGCTTATCACATCATAATGAAGCTTAATAATTTGTTGGTTCTATTCCTAGTTTTGCTGAGGTTACACTGAAACTAATTGGTTCGACTCTTATTCGTCCATAGTTAAATAGCACATTCCCAGATTTGCCGCTGTAGAAATGAGAGCTAGAAGGGGCAAGATATATAAACTTGGCCTATGCAATATTTTAGAAAACTCATTATTCGGAGACTTGAACCAGTATTCCTATGCTTGGCAGCTCAAGCTTTGTGAAGAAAGGATAGCTCCTAGAACATACCTGGTGACTTCTTTCGTAAGTATCTATTTATCATTAACAGAAAAACGGTAAATGGACAAAATACATGCAGTATAAGTTTGAAGATTGAACGACTTGCTTATTATACACTAGAGAATGTAATTCCATAAGGAAAAGAAATATATAAATACATGAATTAGAAGACTGAAGATATAACACAATTTTTTTGAACGACTTGCTTATTACACTAAAGAATGTAATTCCATAAGGAAAAGAAACAGATAAATACATGAATTATAAGACTGAAGATATAACACAAAAGTTTTGAACAACTTGCTTATTACACAAGAAAAAGAAATAGATACGGAATTTCAGGGTTTTAATCAGAAACAAATGAACTGGTTACTGCTGTAAAAACTCTGTTCTGAAGGATAGTTTATAAATACCTACATGAAAAGGCATCACAAAGTCATACCACCAATCATTATCAAATTGAAATAGTTGAAAAGCAGTGGTCTTCAACTCATCTATATCCTTGAGCAATTTATCATTCTCGATCTTCCCATTCTCTAACTCAACATCTAAAGCGGCATTTCACAACAACTTACAAGGGATCATACCATTAATTGTCAAATTCCTAAGGTCCACTAAAGTAAGTTCATATAAGACTACATATGGCATCTTGATACACGTGAATAAATGCTTCACTGTGCCTTATCAAAATAAATCAAACTAAACTAATGTCAGTAAACTAAATCAATCCCAATCAATTGGAGTTGGTTGTGTAAATCCTTTTCGTCTTCCAGTGGCTGTATATTTAGTAAAATTTAATAACTTCATATCCTTTTTTACCACAAAGTCCCATGTCAGTTTAGGCCCTCTCTCCCCTAGCATTGCCATTAATAACTATCTAATTAGTTTACTTTAATAGCAATTTACTAGTCTTTGTTGCATGTAATGAACTACCTAAGCCAATTTTCTATCAACTTATCTTGAATTTGTGTTACCCCTATCAACTTATCTTGAATTTGTGTTACCCCTACGATTTCACAAAATGTTATTCTCATTTCAGCTAGACTCATTTTATTTATATGTGGTTTCCCATTTGCCAAACATTCTGTCCCATGTAGTCTATCAATATTCTAAATTTTATAAATATATGTCATAAAATATTACGCTAGAAGTACTCTCCACTTCAGCCAACTAACTTTGATTCTACAGCAATTTCTCTACCCTTCTCAATAATCTAGATAACAAAAATATTCGCCTTTGGGTATCTCATGGTTTTGACTGTTCACTTCTTCGCTATCAATACTCCTATTGTTGCTAACTTTACATTTCATATCCTCAATTTTATTCCTACTTAATATAAATGCCAACTCCAATGCTTCCATCAAATTTTCTAATTTAGCATTAACTCCTCTCTAATTTCATCTACCAAAACAATATCGTCCACAATCGACATACACCATGGACATCCCCTAAATACATTTGGTCAATTATCTATAAATAATGCCAAATGACAAGGAATTAAAGTTCATACTTGGTGTCATCCGATTATGATTGGAAACTTCATTTGTTCACTCTGTAGGTGATCTAATTGTAATCACACCCGGTCGTACAAGTCTTTTATCACTTCGATATACCCCTTTGCAACTCCCTTTCTCTCCAGGACCCATCAATTTATTAGGCACTCTATCGTAAGCCTTGTTTAGGTCTATAAATACCATATGAAGATCTCTCTTCTTCTTTTTGTTTGTTTTTATTCTCCTCATCCATCAAACTAATTCTTAAGTTGACCTACCAAACTAATTCTTAAGTGAGACTCAATTGCTCTCTCCCACAACTTTACAGTATGACTTATCAACGTAATACCTCTATAGTTGTTATAACTCAGGATATGTCCTTTTTTACATACCTACCTACTTATATCTATAGGGTAAAATACAATGACCGGGGTTTGTAGTCACTATACTAGCATTCCTGGGTTCTTAGCCTTCATATATTTGTAGTCTCTGTCCTTTTTTTTGCTATATAGAATCAACTAGACAAAATGTATATATATAGTAAGAAAGGGAAACTGTCAATAGAAAAATATATTTTTTGGTCTCATGATGCAATCAAAATCAAGAGATGGATTTTCTTGAGAGAGAAAGTCCCAAACTTGGGATACAAAAGCCAAAGCTCTACAATTGCTATTATCAAAATATGAACTACTCCAATTAGAGTCCTTAATCTCTTATGATTGGCCTAATGACCTCACTAATTGCTATGGATAACTCATACATAGCCGGTCTAACTAAAACAAAACTACTACTAGTATAAACTACTAGTAGTATTTTGACTACATCATGAATCTCATTCTTAAAAAGCCACCCACTTAGCATGCCTTTCCGAAACCAACATGTCGTCATAGCACTTCTCCAAATATACTTCTACAAACCAAGAACCATATGCATATAAGGGTGTAAGTGCACTCCCACGTCATACCCAAGACAATACCCCAAGGATCTTCAAGCTGTCCCATGACGTATTTCTCCTCATTTGGTACTAAAAGGGCTTATTAGGTTACATGATGATGAAGTTTCCCACTTCAATAGGAGTAGACGAGGTGAGGGGCGACCAGAAAGTTGCCAGACAATGCTTCATCACGGCTATGAGGGCTGAATCTTCTTCGAAACCAAGTGCCCAATAGCAATTATAAATTGACGATGCCGAGATGGAGGCATTGAGAGACAAGGTAGAAGAGATTACCCTTGATGATCCCAAAGAGACAGAGAACACCAAGCATCTAGAAGAAGTTGCTCTAATTTTCATACTTCCCAATTACCTGGATCGCCATGTCATGATCGGGACCGAATTGACCGAGGAGTTGCGGAGTGCCTTGGTTGAGTTTTTGAAGAGAAACTACGACGTCTTTGCATGGTCATAGGGTGATGTCCTAGGCATTGATTCTCAGATTGCTGTTCACCGACCCTGACCATTCTCCAGTTCGCCAAAAGAGAAGAAAATTCGCCCCTGAACGCCTAAAAGTCATATAAGAAGAAGTGGCTAAGCTCATCAAAGCCAATGTCATCAGAGAAGCTCATTACCCAGATTGGCTCATTCAATGAAATCATAGGTACAGTGCTCTAATACCATGTGATAATACCAAGAATAGAGAGAAAAAAGAGGTTAGGATTTTATAGAATTCACAATAATAATACAAGGAAGATAAAAATAGTTTAAATAACCCTAATAACAAAGGTAATAAATTACTATTCTATCTTTACTGTTGTTAATGACAAAACAAATAAGTAAATAAACATAAATGACTATTCTAACACTTGTGACATGACATTTCATCTCTGTTCTTGCCTTGATCTGTCATTTGCTTGTCTGGTTACTTTCATCCCCCACAACGAGAGACGATCCTGCGACTATGAAATTGCGCCAAGTAGCCTATAAAATACGATCCTGTGACTTCATACTCCTTTTCTTCGTCTCCATTCAGACACTGGCTCCTAGTTGAATAGCTACTATTACCCCAACAATATTTTTGCAGGCAAAATGGTTGAAAAAATTAGATTAATTGCTATTTTAATTTCCGAGAATAATCTGAGCTTCGCCCTTTAGAAAACTCAAATGCTAAGATGTGGTCTGGTTTATTTTATCATGTTTCTGCTCCTCTATTATTACGATTCCTTCGTCAGATGATGCATTGATGTTGATGACCTCGTGACATGACATTTCATCTCCGTTCTTGCCTTGATTTGTCATTTGCTTGTCTGGTTACTCTTACCACACACAACGAGATACAATACTGCGACTATGACAATTGCGCCAAGTACCCTGTAAAATATGCCATCAGCTCATTTGTTCTTTAGAGTCTACTT
>BRYF01000002.1:10265000-10277500 GCA_030159135.1 Actinidia polygama | reverse complement strand
TTCTAATATTTTAGAAGCTTACCACAGATATGGAAAGTGGCATCCTCATATAAGGGAAAAAAATAATTTGCCTTACAACAATAATATGGTATTGTTCTTCACTGAGTTTGAAGTTCCATGTATATGGAAATTGGACTTTATAACTAAGAAGGATTCTTGTGTAGATATTCCTACACTTCAGAGAGTTTTCTGGGTGAGATGGTTGAATAACTTCCCCACACAAGATATTGAAAATTTGTATAAATAGATCAATATTATGGCAGATGAATATATTTCACAGTACGGGTAACCAAGAAATATATTCTTTTCTAAATAAATCAAGTTTTAATCCCTTTGATATGCTCAAAGAACGTATGAAGAGAGATATCCTCGGATTTCAGATTTTGTGAAGTCATGAAAAAATGTATGGCATTTTTTAAGGAACAATTTCATGGATATTGCCAAAAGGATGATTCATCTATGGAGTCAGCTAAAGAAGATAGCATATTAGCAGGAGAAGGGCAAGACCCTTATGAAAATGAAGATGAGAATATTCTTGATGATGATGAGCAGCAATTAACTGTATTTTGGTCCTCAATTAATAAGGACATCAGAGATAAAACTGCAGAGACAATCCTTAGGTATCGGTAGCAACCATATCTTTGGCCTTTTGTAATAATGTATTACTATTTACTTTTTATATTTGTCAAAAAGTAAATAGAATAAAGATTTTAATTTTCCTTTTTTTTTAAAGTTGGCATTATGTTGTCTGCCAGCTATTTCCTTTTTTAAAGGTTGACATTATGTTGTCGGCCAGTTTTGTTAAAGAGGATATGTTTTCCTCTATAAATAAGGGTCTGCCTCACCCTTGTTAGGCATACTAAGTTTTTAGATCTTTCTTTCTCTCTCTTGTATCTCCAACTCCCTTCTTTATCTGATAAATAAATTTTTGTATATATTTTATAAATCTTCCGAGCGCTTACTCTCTATTGGTATCAGAGCCTTCATTGGATCACAGATGATTGGCGGCTAATCATATCTGTTAGCCTCTATCAAGTATTATCTGAGTTATGCTTATTGCATTTATTTTAATTTTTGTGAATATGTTGCTTTTATTTACTTATGCTGCACAAATATGAGAAATATTTTTCTATTTTGTGTTTTTATATTGGAAGACTTATCATATGTAGATAATTCTTTGTGATAGGTTACTTTGTATAAATTTGGTTATCCAATTCTTTTGGTGAGATCTTTCTTATATAACAACCATGAAGAATTCAACTTGTCGCGTTGAGCTGGACCTATGCCGTGAATGCCAGGAGTGCGATAGGCGATAATGGTCACCAAAGGCTTATAAATCATTGACCGATGAATCCATAGTTGTTGTACAAAGATTTGGTTTCCTATTAGAAAAAGATAAACAAATATTATACTCTGTAAATCTACAAGGTTATCTTAGTATGATGGTAAAAAAAAAACTCAGATAAAACCTTGATATGCTAACAGAATGAACTAATCATCTAATATGGCGGGTACTCAGGGTAATGAAGACCCTATTAAAAATATGGAACTAATTGCATATAATGATATTCATAAACAATTAAACAAATGGACTATTCCTAAAGTCCCACCTCAAGCTATATATAAGAGATGTATGTTTAATTTTATGAGCAGTATGGCTGTTAAAACACCAGAACAAACTTTAAATTGAAGTCAAGAAAATGAGATTATGTATCTCTTAAATCCTCGTGATATTATGAGGTATCGTACTAAATATAAATATATGCATATAGGTTAGTCAAGATTGCACTAAAACCTTTAATCTTATTAGGAACTAATACTTGTATATCGGCTACTTTAGTTGATATTATGAGGTATCGTACTAAATATAAATATATGCATATAGGTTAGTCAAGATTGCACTAAAACCTTTAATCTTATTAGGAACTAATACTTGTATATCGGCTACTTTAGTTGATGGAAGATTTCTTGATTGGTTTCAATCCATAATGGGAGCAGTTGAGACTAGTCTATGTTTAGGACCAATATATTTTAATGTTTATCCTACATTAACTCTGTCTTTAACAGATAGAAATATAGGACAAGCATTAAATTTAAAATTATTATCTAAAGGATATAATTTTCTTCCAGGATCAGAAATTGTAGCGATTATTTATCGTATTTATTATAAGGTTTTGAATACTTAGCCCCTAATGTAAAACATATGAGCAATCCTGCTGGACTTACAACACTTATAGAATCAAATATGTTTGATAAAAATGGTACAACAGGTACTAGGTTAATTGAATGGAATGAAATTCACTTTCCTGTTGGATGGAAAGCAGCTAAGCTAATTCCACCCACTCCTATTATAAATAGAACAATAGAAAGTTTAACTAAAATGAGAAATGGATATATATATATATATATCAATTTCAGAAGAAACAAGTAATTACCTTATAAGGTATCTATACCATCATCAAGTTCTAGACCATCTACATCAGTTGCCTCTAGTGAACCCATTGATGATGATTTAAAAGATAATGCTTATGTTAATCCTATAAACCCTGGAATATCAGTTGAAGGGGTTAGGATATCACCTAATAAAATTCCACATGGAGTTTATAAGGAACAACATAATATTCCTTCTGCAAAAGAAATAATTTTTTTTTTATGATAGAAGGATTTTTTAATGTAGATGGTGAATACCATCATATATTAAGAGATTATATGAGAAGCAATCTAAAAGAACCTCAATACGAAGGTTTTGTTAATTGGTATAAATTTACTTATAATCAAGAAGCTATTGATTATTTAAAAAAAATCTATGAAGAGTTACAAATAATTAAAAGGTTATTACCTTTTCCAGAATGGTTTATAAAAAATTATCATTTTTATAATAATAATTATAGTAACCATGATAATATTATAATGGTTTTGAGAAATTATAATCAAGACTGAAAAACGGTAGATAATAGAGTTATAAAAGTTATTCATCCTCCTACTGCCTATTTGATTATGAAATATGATTCTAATAGTTAAGGAGACCCTTATACTTTTGAAGCTACTGCTTTTATTCTTCTTGTGAGAGATAAAGAAAGTAGTAAAATTATGAAATAAAATAATTTTACAAATCTAAATCTACAGACAATAAGTCAACAATTGTCTAGAGTTGAAAATCAAGTTCAACAAATAGTAATATAAGAGGAAAAAGAAGAAGTAAAATCCTCTACAATAAATATTGAACCAGTTAATATAAAACCACCAATAAAGATTCCTAGATTTAATTTTAGGGATAACATTAAATATAATGAATTCTTAAAAGAATTACAAATTAAAATGAAGGGTTTGAGTATTAATATGTTTAAAGCTTAGGTATCTGAATATTTGTTAGATGATGAAAACATTGATAAATTAGAAGATATGTTTAATAATATTGATATAAACACGATAGAATATAAAAATAAATACCATGCAAGTAAGATAGGATCTGGTAGGCATTATTATCCTAGTCCTATTCCTCAAGACCTATTATTTGAAGAAGATTTTATGCAATACCAACCCAATTATTCTGGTAGTTAGGTTTATTGCTGGAATATTGATGGTATGAATGAATATCAAATAATAAGTTTGATGCATCAGATAATGATGTATTCAATAGCTTGTCATACAAATGGCAATGCTGAAAAGGAAATTCCCTTAATGATGATATGTGATTTTACTGGAAACTTGAGAGGTTGGTAGGATAATTATCTCTGTCAAGATCAGAGGCTTTAAATATTAGAAGCTGTACAAATTGAAAGAGATGATTTAGGGCAGGATAATGTTAAACCTGATATTATATATACCCTAATTCAAGTTATTATATATCATTTTAATGGGTCAGTTCAGAATAATACTGAAAGCCATATATCATTTATAAAATTTAAAATGTGTTTCTCGAGCACATTTTAGATGGTATAAAGATGTTTTTCTAGCCAAAGTTATGGGCAGAATTGATGCTAACTCTGGTTATTGAAAATCCAAATTTATTGATGGCTTACCCATCTTATTTGCTAAAAAAGTCAGACAACAATTAAAAAGAGAAAATGTTGCTATTAATTATAAAAATTATACTTATGGAAATTTAATAGCTGCAGTTATTCAAGAAGGGTTAAAACTATGTAATGATATTAAGTTATAAAAATATATTAAAAATCAAAAATTGGCTGGTAAAAAGAAATTAGGTCAATTTTGTGATCAATTTGCTGTGGATATTCCCATAACATATTCAAATAAATCTCATAAAAGAGATAAAAAAGATAGAAAAAATATTTCTAAAAAATATTATAAAAAAGGTAAACATAGTAAGTATAAGAAGGAATATAAGGATAAACCTTTTATAGAATATAACAAAAATAAGAAAAAATCTTGTTATAAAAAACCTCATAAAGAAGGAACTAGTAAAAAGAAAATTATTTGTTATAAATGTGGAAGACCTGGACATTACTCTACTAAATGTAAAATGAAAGAAAAAATAAAAAACTTGAAAATAGAAGAAGACTTAAAGTCTAAATTATTAAATTACTAATTAATAGTAGTTCATCTAAATCTGAATCAGAACCAGAAATATCTTCTGGAGATGAATTAAATGAGCTAGAAGATTATGATAGTTCTTCTAGTGAAGAAGAAGATAGAAACATATACAATAATTGTGAATGTTCTACTTCAAATAATCCATTAAAAGTATTAGAGAAGGTTAATAACCTCAGTATTAATGTTTTAACTAATAATCAGAAAAAAGTTCTAAATATTATAGAACAGATCTCTGATGAAAAATTAAAGAAAAAGATTATAGAATCATGTATTCAGGAAGAAGATGATAGAATTAATAATTCTAAGTTCAATATGAATAATCAAGGTATTATTGAACCTACAGGATATTAAAAATCTTGCCTCATCTTTTTTTGTAATAATCAAGGTATTATTGAATATCTATTAAATAGTCAATTGTAGGGGAGTATTATTGAAGATGAGGCAAGATTTTTAATACCTCAAATATTTACGAGATGGCAAGAAAAATTATCTTTTTTTGATTTTGATATTGATTATATTATAGTGGAATCTAATTCTCTTCATGATTTCCTTACTAGGGAATTTCTTCAAGGGTCACAATGATCAGTGATAAAAATATTAAGAAATTAAATAATATTTTAAAAGAAATAGATATTCTAAAACAAAAGAATAATAATTTAATTAAAGCTTTAAAAAATAAAGCTAATAAGTTGTATATTACAACTACTTAAATTATATTTTTATGATTAATTAGAAAAATATTAGAAAAATTAATAAAGAAATAAAAAGATTGAAGGCCTTGATAGAGGTATTCAATATTATGAAAAGAAGATCAATGATATAAGGATAATAAACCTTCTATTGATCATATTTATAGATCTTTATTAATTTTAAATAAAGGATCTCATATAAGAGAGATTAGGAAGTTATATATAACTCAAAAATAAATAGTTCTCATGATCAGTGAAACTGATAGAAGAAGAATAAATTGCTTTTTAAAACAAATTGAAAATTTGAAAGATTAGCGTTATCGTATGAGATTTGCTGATGAAGAATATAAAGAAGATGGGACACTTTTTCATAAGGGAAAAGAGATGTTAAAGTTAAGTGATTAGATTAACAACCTTAAGGCCCAAGTTGAAAAGTTGTATATTACAAAAATATAATCTATTTGATGATAGATAATAAAGGTATAAAGCTTTTAAATAAATATTTAAAAGTTATTGAATATCTTAACGCTCAAAGACATACCTTATTAGGTATATATATTAATAATAATGAATATGGACATTCTACTATTAATCATATTGTTGATATATCTCAACAGATTAATAACCTTGTAATAAAGGCTGAAAGATTGTATATTAAATAATCTTAATTCTCATATATTTATGGTGTTACAACATTTAACAGAATATCTCATATTATGTTGAAGCGATAAACCTAATTGTCATCTCCTTGGCTATCCATTTTGGGGGGATTCTGAGTGGTTATTACAAATGGTATCATAACTGACCCTAATCCTATGGGGTTGGCAGTGCAGTCGAAGAAGTAAATGCTCTTGAGAGCGATGGAGACCTTGGGATAACATACCTTGTGCCCGGGGAAATAACTTGGGCAATGCAATGAGAATAACGTGTATTTGAGTGGGGAATATTGTGATATCCCAAATTAAATTGGCGGAATAAAAAATATTAGTTATCTATCACGTCGAGTAATTATAATAACTTAGGCTTAAGCATTTGGAGTTATGTGATTAAACTCTTGTTAGAAATTATGATGTGACTGAAGCCTAAAAAAAGTTGGATTTAACGACTCAAACTAGAATTGTTAGTAGCCCAAAGGGCAGCCATAACCGGCCCTTAATGGCTACAATTTTAGAGCTGTAAACACCATCTTGATGGGGTGTGTTTATAGCAGTAGTTTTTCTTTTGAAGGGTCATGATTTTTCCTTTAAAAAACGGATTGTATTGTTTTGAAATACACAGCAAAACAGCAAAAAAAAAACTTTTGAAATTTTTATTCTTTGAGAGAGAGGACAAACAGACAAAGTTCAAGCTCGCCAAGGCTACTTTGGTGGTGTTCTGACGTATACAGTCCAACCATTTATCTTGAAAGGAAGAAGTCAACAAAACACTACAACACTTTTGGTAGGCGGCGAATCTTTCTTAAGGAGATTGCAATTGCATGACTCGGCATAATTTTTTCTTATCTCATTTCTGTATTTCAGTTTCTGTATTTCATTTTTGTAATTTCGTTTCTATACATGTTCAATTAGTTGAACAATTTCTGAACTAATTGAAGATTGTAATTTTAATTTATTATATGTTAATGAAATTATTCTTTGGAATTATTTATTTATCGAACACATTTTACCCAACAAACTTAAGAATTATTCTTTTTACGTCGGCAATTGAATTTCAAAAAATAATTTCTGCAGAAACTAATTCGAGTTGCAAAAGAAAAAAAATTATTTAGAATTTTATAGAAAATATTTTATGCTTTTCAGAATTGAAAATTAGATTGTCAATATCTATAGTTTATGTTATAAAATTATAATGTATAATTTCTAGAGAAATAGAAACTATTGTTTTAAAACGGTTTCTGATTAGAAAATCAAAAAAAATTCATCTGTAAAAACATTATATCAAGGTTCGGTATCCCTAGAGCTTTCGTGTTAGATAACGAGACATAGTTCGTAGGCTAGAAAGTCAAGAAAATATTGGACGAGCTAAAAATTGAATTCTACAACTCAATGCCAAGCTACCTGCAGTGCAACGGGCAAGTCGAGGCCACCAACAAGACAATTATGAACATGATCAAGAAGAGGCTCAAGAAAACCAAAGGTAAATAGGTCGAGGAACTACTAAAGGTTTTGTGGGCCTATCAAACCACACTACGGAAAGCAACAAATGAAATGCCTTATTCGCTGACTTTCGATTTTGAAGCTATGATCTTACTGGAGGCTGTTTGCCTACAATACGAACCGAAGCTTACAACGACAATAACAATTAATAAGTCTTAACTCAAAACCTCAACCTTGCCGATGAACGAAGGAAAAATGCATTAGTACAAATGGCCAACTACTTGAAACATGGCAAAGACAACACTGGCAAAGACGTACAATCAGAAAATCCAGCACAGAGAATTCTCTATTGGAAACCTCGTTTTGAAGAAAGTTGTTGGAAATACAAAGGAACTTACAGACGGGAAGCTCATCCTAGACTGGGAAGGTCCATACAAGATTACTAAGCTCGCCGACAAATGAGATTATTATCTTGATGACTTGGAGGGCAAGCAAGTCCCGAGACCTTAAAACTCCAACAACTTGAGAAAATGCTTTCATTGAAATGTAACTTTTTTGTACTGAGCTTGTTTATAAAAATTGTATAGATTTTATGCCAAATGATTCTTTTAGAAAAATTGCAAGTGTTAAATTATTTTCTTTTGGACGTTCGCAAAAAGGTTCACTTTTAATTAAGCAAATGGTCTAATTACTTCGAAAGTGTTGATTTGCAAGTCTTTACAAGTTTCTAAAAATGTGTGCAACTAGGTTTTAAGAAGTTCCATACTTTGATGCCAACTTTGCTTCCATAAGTTTTTCCAAGAATAATTTTTTCATGAGTTTTGAATTAACACCAAGATGTATTCCTCATTTGCCTAAGTATGAGCTAAGGTGATCCAAATGAAAAGCGCGAGACTAGTTACCAGCTACTCAAGCACAAACTTGAGATATCCTAAAGTAACGTGACTAATCGCCGACCTACTCAAGCAAAGAGCTTAAAATGCCCTAAACTAGCACGAGACTAGTTGTCAAGCTGTTCAAACAAGTACTTGAGATTTTCTGCGCCATGACTAATCGCCGACCTACTCAAAGCATGAGCTTGAGATGTCCTAAAGCTAGCGCGAGGCTATTCCGCCGATCTGCTTAAGCACAAGCTTGAGATGTTCTAAGGTTTTCAGTTTTGAAGAAAAGCTACATCTATGCCACGACATACAAACAACAGATTTTCATTAAGGCATGCATAGAACTTGTTCAAATGAGCTAAGACAAGTTAAGAGAAAAACTACATTACATTCTGGCATGCAAACAACTGATCTTCGCTAAGGCATGTGCATGACTTGGTCTCCGAGTTGCATGAGCACCGAGCTCAACACAATCAAGTGCAAGACAAGTCAAATAAAAGCAGTTTCTACGCTATGGTATGCAGACAACGGGCTTTAGCTAAGGCATGTGCATGACTTGGTCTATGAGCTACCTAAGTATCGAGTATAAGATGTCCTAAAGTCTTCAACATGCAGAGGCCAAAATATGCTCAAGGTAAACGTAAAGGTAATCAAGTTGGTTCTAAAAAATAATGTGCTCAAAAGAATATTTACAAAATTCAAAAAAACAAAGGATCATCCGCCTTATAATGCAGTAAAGCACTTTACACTTCGGGGGATGTGAGAAAGTTCTCCTTTAGCTCGGGCTGCCCCTACTCCTGCCCCGAGCTCGTTCTCAATCTTGGCCTGCTTCACCTCGGTGTTGCCATCTTCATTTTCATCCTCTTTCAGGGGTTGGTTCACATATGCTTCTTCATCGAAGCCTGGAAGGAGGATTGGCAAGTATGGCTCGGGTAAGTCCGGGAGAACTACAAAAGGCTTCGCCATTGCCCACGCAAGATGTTCAAATGGCGTGCTGAGTTCTTGGAGACACGCGAGCAGGCTTTCATGGTATGTATCTGGGTGAAGCTTGGCCACCTGGACGACATAATGATCCCCAGCCCTATTCCAGCCGTGGTCAAACCCCCACTGGTACACAAGGCCTTGGGCCACCTACTAGACTTCGGCCAGATCCATCAGAGCCTTATCCTTCTGAGCTTGAGCCTTGTCCTTCTCAACTTGAGCCTTGTCCATCTTTGTAGCAGCCTTCAACAAGGCAGTGGACTTACACTCCTTGGAGAGAGCTGTGTTCGTAGAAACGAGTTTCTCCTTAGTCTTCTTCAGCTTAGTCTCCAGTGTATTGGCTTTCTTCTGAACATTTTGCAACTCAACATAATGTTTCTTGAGGCACTTAAGGTTCACCATCAATCTTTGGAAACCCTACAACACAAAGAAACAATCCTTGAATACTTACTTGGAAGTATTACATGACCATAAGGCTGCCAGTTACCACCTCATCCTTCGCAGCTATGTTTGCCATATCTTGGGGCAACATGACATCCTACTCTAAGGCAAGATGGGTGTCATGCTCCTTAGATGTGTCAGCAGTGGTAACTCGCCTCCCAAATTTAAAATTGCAAGCTCTAGAGCCCAGTGCTTGGGGAAAGTATTCGAAGTCAATGAGGTACCATTCGGGCTCACTTTTGCCCTGCTTTTTGGCTTGCGGGAGGTGCCCACGTCGGCAGTCTTCCCTTTATCTTTTTTGGGGTGTGGGAAGGCATGTGAGCTCGACTATACTAGAGCTGGTGGAGCCAGATCTAAGGCAGGAGCAAGGACATGAGCCTTGGACTTTTTTGGGCAAGAGCCCCTGAACTACTTGATTTTGGCAGGCATTTCTACCTTAAAGTTAGAGTCCGTGCCTTCACCTTTAACAAAAAGAATGATCAACTTCGTCTTTGAGAACGGGGGGGATTTGGTCCACCTTGGGATCAACGGGGTCTTCTTCATCTGTGCTGATCACTGGAAAAAATAGAATCAATTGCAACCAAGTTCTCACCCATAATTGCCTCTTCTTAAGCAACTTGCTCAACTTTCTCTTCCAAGCTTCCCGATAGTTCAAGCGAGATGGAGTCGCTAGAATTGAAACTTGTTTCCTGCTGCTTAGCTAACAATCGCTCTATCTTAGCAACCGCTTTGTCAATTTCTTCACTAACATCGTCCAAGCTGGACCGATGGCATTGAGGAGTAGGTTCCCTAATGTGAAGTGGTAGAAGTCTAACCCGACTGAGTTGCTTTATGTAGTGTGGGATGGTGTGTCAGTAGAAAGGCTCGTATTGAAGGAACATTTTTGCATCTCGGGGCACTTGGTTGTTATTCACGTGCTTAATAGCCTTGGTGCACCATTATGTCCTCCTGTAGAACGAGCTGTTGAACCTTAAGACAAATCAGCTGAAATGCAATAGTTAGATAACAACGATATTGTTCAGACATAAATTTATACATGTGCAGTAAGGAAATCAACACAACCGAGGTACAAGAGAGAAGACATACTATCAGGTATGTTACCGTTGTGCCTAGGAAATGACCACACACCATCGTTCTCAACTCGGAATTCCTAGTTCCCCGAGACCCAAACAAATTCATTAAGATACAAGTCTTTGTTTGGGATCTCGATTACCAGTCTTGTATGGGGTTTTTGGTTGTTCTGAAGTCAGAGGTAATGGTTTCTAGTGTATAGATTTGTATCGGGCTCTTTCTTTGGGTGTATCACACTATAAACATGCAGCAGTTTGTAATGCTGAACAATAGCCTTTCACTCCGCATTAATGTGTCCACTGCAAGTACGGTCCGGACAACGTTCACTTACACTTGCATAAAGGTAAGTTAGCAATGCGCCATAACTTCCTTTAGTATTGGACTGATGGAAAAACGGAGTCTAGCTTGGTGGATTAGCCACGTGCGGACTGGGATGCTATCCTCCTGTCCACTATGGCAGCATCCTCGTTGGGGCCTGGTCTTTCTATAAGAACATCATCAAGGATGTCATGGTAACTCCTAAATTGGGTCAAAGCAGCAGCATCATACACTAGATGTTGAGCTCGATTTAATTCCATGTTCTGAAATAGAAATAATGCAATTAGAACGAGATCTACCTTAGCAGAAGAACATTTTGGGCATAGAGTTAGCCAAGCTCTTTCCCACAAGGTTTATCTACAAACTATCGAGGATTAACTCTCAAGCCGTCTTTCCACCTCAGAGAGCTCTCGGTGAAAGAGTGGCCTGAGGGGGCAAAATCTTAACCCTAGTAGGCAAGTTTTTTTTTTAACTTGAATGGGAGACAAAAGAAGTTTAGGTTCAGCAACCACAAGCAGCTCAGACCCATTCCATCATGGGGAATGAGTCCAAGGGCAACTGAACTTAACCCTTGAACCAACAAAGCTTCAAGTTCAATGGTAGTCCAACAATTGCAGACAAACGGTCGTGATAGTCCAACAAATGATTTTGACATTTTTTCAAGGTAAAACAATGGAAAATCAAAATCAGGGGCATCAAATGCAAACCAAAATAGAATCAAGATTCAAGCATGATAAATATACAAGCACAGAAAAATTCAAGGAAATTTTATAGATGGCCTTAATATGGGAGCAGATTCGTCGGAGAACGAAACAGTCACTAGAAGAATGAGCGGTCGTCAGCAACAAGAACGACGTCAAAAACGACATAAAAAATAGGTTCAAACAGCAGCAGTTCTCAGGAACACACTTTCTCTCTAGAATGTCTCAAAACATAAATGAATAGTGCATGGGAGAGAGACAACTATTTATAAAAAAGCCCAAAGGTCAGATTTTTCGCCAAATACGCCCTTAGGGTGCTTCGTCTTTCATGCCAAATTTTTACTTTAGATCAATCAGGCGATGGCACATGGCGGTTGGATCACCACAATTTCCTGCCAAACAGTGCCTAAGGACAAGTATGATGCTTCGACATTCGCACCAAACCCGAGCTGCAAGCCAATCACCCATTGATGCATGGCGCCACAATACAACGAAAGGACAACAAGGGACAATAAGGAGACAACTTACAGGCATTGATGGGTTTCGTCATTCGAGCTTCTCCACACCAAAAATCATTAGCATCCATCTCACATGACCTCATCTATCAAAGATGCAGCTCATGCGAACTGAGGCGCAATTGTGAGGGGATAAAATACCAAGTATCAGCTTTGGTCGAGCTAGGGCAAGCACCGATTCCAAGGTGTAGCTATACAGCAAGCTCAGTGAGGTCTCAGCGGTATGTCAAGGGCTGATGGTGACTTGCACAAT
>BRYF01000002.1:10222500-10235000 GCA_030159135.1 Actinidia polygama | reverse complement strand
AGAAATCATCTTCAATAGAAGATGGTTCAAATTGACGAATTTTGAAGAAAAATGGAATTTGGAATTTAAGGAGAGACATATCACTTCCGGCCGCGACGTAGGAAAGAGTTTTCATAGGAACTATGCTCAGCAAATGTTGCGCCCATTGATTGCTCTCAGGTGGAGAAATCTTTTACCCCTTCCCAAAGTAGTTTACACTAAATTGGTAAGAGGCTTCTACTGCAACTTGGAAATTGGCACACTAGATAATTTTGAGTATTCTATAGACACGTGGGTAAAAGGAAAAAACCTAGCTCTAACTCCATCTGTTTTATCTGAAATCACTGGATTACCACATGAGGGAGAATGCATTTTTATCAGTAAGCCTAGTCAACTTGAATTGCATGTAAGCAAGAAAAGAATGTTTGAGATCATAATTGGGGAAGGGACATTGAGGGTCACTGACGTAGTACATCTTAAATCAGAATTTAGACTGTTCCATAGATTCCTTGCCTACAATATAATTCCCAAGGCTAGACATTATAATCAAGTTACAACAATGGATGCTTTTATTATCTATAAGGCTGCAATGGAGGAACCTTTAAACCTAAATTACATCATTCTCAAGGAGATGGCCGATGTTAGAAATCATAACACTAGATCTCTACCGTTTGGAGCTTTACTTTCTAAAATTTTTCTCCACTTCAACATCAGCCTAGATGAGCAACCAAGTGTGAACATAGATAAGGGTTTTTCAAAGGGAATGGTAAAGAAAGGAAAAAATCTTGGTTTGGTTGAGGAGGAAAGGGTAGACGAAAGGATAGACATGGAAGTCGAGGAGAACCTAGCTATCATTCCAATTCATGATGAGGGGATTAGGGATCCTCCAAATGTTCAAGAGCAAGAACGGGATGAGGGGTATGGAACGGACCCCGTGGACTTAGACCAAGAATATAATAGGGGGTATGAGACAGACACCTTAGGTGATGACGTTCATAGGGGTTTTCACATGGGAACAACTCCTTTCACACCTAGAAAGTATCCGACTCAAGAAGGACCCTCGCACCAAAGGGGACCCTCACATCAAGAAGACCCACCATCACGGGTCATTGACTTTCAAGCATCGTTGAGGGAAATTAAACAACAACAAGTTGCCATCGTTCATAATCAAAATCGCCAACAAGAACATATGGGTCGTCTAGAAAGCGCTTTTCATGAGATTAGAAATGACATGGATAGGATTAGAAACTTGTATGTGGGGCAAAGCTCTCGAATCAATCAAATCCATAACTGTTTTGAAGCAATGCAAGATGAACAAAATCAAGAGTTTATTCATATTAATGACAATTTGGCGACAATATGGTTTACCCTCGATCACTATCCACCTCCGTTTGATCCTACCATTCCACCTCCTCCATTACTGCATGATCCTAACGTACGTCCCTGACCTTCGATCTATCGCGACCCTCCTTATTGATGATGCCCCAAAGGGGGAGAAGAGTTTTGCTTTGCCGTTGTTGTTTTGTTTTGATGTGCTTGCTGCTGCTATTGCTTGTTCTGCTATTTTCTTTTGGTTTGTTTTATGCTACTGCAACTACTAAGTTTCTAATAGTAAACTGAACTGCTGTCGGTAAAATGTGAATCGTTTTGATGTTTTCTCTTTGTTACTGCTTATTTTTTTATGTTAATTGATCTTAGAACTGTTGATGGTGTAAAATTTTATTTTAGTTAAAAGATATATTCAGAAATTAAAAAGTAGCATAAAGTAAGGGGGAATGTTCAAACAAAGAGTGCAAAATCTAAAAACAAAGACTTTCTAAAATAATGTTGTGTCATCATCAAAAAGGGGGAGATTGTTGAAATAAAGCTATTTAATTTTGATGATCACAAGTAGTAAAAATAGAATCTAATCATAAATTTTATTGAAAATCTTGAAAAGACAAAGTAAATTCAAATCTGTCTTTGATAGTTAATTATAAGAAGTTTTAAAACACTCTACAAATCATAATCGGTGTTTTGATAAGCATAAAAATATTAGAAAGTGTAAACTCAACATTTGAAACTAAAACTGTTATAAGAAAAAGTGAATCCAGCAAAACAAGTAAACAAAGTTGCTCTCTATCCAAAAACATGGTCTCTGGAATACAAGTGTAAAATCCACCGAAGTTAAACTTCGGTCCGACCGAAGTTGTGAGACCAAAGCCACAAGGCACATACCGAATGTCAAGGCCACAAGAAATGATATCTAAGCTAAACTGACTATCTGGAACTCAAGGCAAAATCAAACCAAAAGTAAAGTTCAGTTACACCGAAGTTGATGAAGAGTTAAACCGAAGTTTAAAAATTAAAGGACAGAGTAAAAATAGAGCATCGGGGGCAAGGCCACTGGAAACAAAGTTCAAAATCAACCGAAGTAAAGTTCAGTCCGACCGAAGCCCAGAAAAAGTTAGACTGAAGTTGCTGGAAGAAGAACAGAGGAAAACAAAGCACAAAAACGAAAGCCATTAGAAGATCAGTCAAAAATCCACAGAACTTAAAGTTCGGTCCGACCGAAGTTCATTTAAAGTCAGACCGAAGTTTCAAATTTCAAATCTGTGCAGATCCAACGGCTGAGATTAAAACAGAACGGCTCCTTGCAGTGCATTAAATGTTGCAACGTCTCTTTTAAGTATGGGGTTTTAAGAATCAATACTTGGAGTTATTGAGAAGGTATTGAAGTGATCAAAATTAACTTCTTGACAAGCATTCAATACTTCAATCATCTTTGAGCATTCACAAAAAGTTCTATTCTTAGATCAAAAACTATTTGAGTTGTTTCACTTTAGAAAAGAGAGCCTTTATTGTATCTATCAGTTGCTCTAGAGTGAGTGGGCCTTAAACTTTTACAAATCATTTTAACCCTTGATAAAATCACATTGAGTGGTTGATTCTAAGAGTTATGTTCTCTTGAAGACTAGAGATGCTCTAGTGTGTACAAGGTTTGGCAAGCACCCGTAAGCTTGTTGAAAATAGTTGAACTCCAAGGAGGTCTTTGGTGAAGTGGACGTAGGCACGGTTAAGCCAAACCACTATAAAGGAGTTTGCAATCTCTCTCTCCTTTAGTCTTTATTCCATTATTTCTCATTGCATAGATTGATTACGTAGAATTGCATATTAGGGTTGTTGATTAAATTTTTAATTGATCATTAAGTGTAGCAAACCTATTTCAACCCCCTCATAGTTTGCTTTTTAGCTAACACCCATCACAGCTAATTTTTACATTCTACCTATCGCAGCTTGCCAAGTAGTGTTGGGTGTGCAGTGGCTTGAGACGCTTGGTCCAATCGAGACCAATTACCGTGAGTTGACAATGAGATTTAACAAAGAAGGCATAACCCATCAATTCCACGGGTTGCGGTGTTCCGAGATCGAGGTTATGAATAACAAGTTGTATGGTTTCAAAGTTTTCTTTTATAAATGTAGATAATTATGACGCATGTGTGAGGTCATCATGCCACGTGTACATATATATATATATATATATATATATATATTGTTATGGACTTTAGTACGAATTGGACCCATTTAAATTTAATTGGGCCAAATGTGTATTTAAGTGGGCTTGAAAGGATTGGAAGTGGGTTATGGAAGAGTGGGCCAAATAATTGGCCCATGAGTAATTTGGTTTAATTGAGTTTTTCAAACAAGGCATAAGGCAATTTGGACATTTAGAGTATCTCTCTCTCTCACTCCTCTTTTGACCAAAAGACATTTACTCTTCTTCGCTTTTCTCTCTCTCTTGAGTTTTGTATTTAAAGCTTAGATCTAAGTAAGTTAACATGAGGTTTGAGTGATATTTCTTTGGCAAGATTATCTACTCAACGAGAGATTCGAATTAAGCCAAGAAGAATTAGGATCAGAGTAAATTCGGAATTTCGGGTATCACCATTGTTGTGGAGCTTTTCTTGTTTGAATTTGAGGTAAATGGGGTTTTCCTCGTGGGATTTAATCTTGGGGTTATTGTTAATGACTTATATAAAGTCTATTGAGGCATTATTTTGAGTATTGAACTTGAAATGGAAAAAATTAGTTTATAATGGAAGTTGAAAAAGGGGATTAGTTTATTTGGACTTTACTTAGGGGTTGTTGTAAATGGCTTATATCTAGCCTATTGAGGTTTTATGTTGAGTGTTGAACCCTAAATGAAAAGATTTGATTTATATGGAACAGTTTGGAGTTCGTGGTCCCAGGTGTCGACACCTATTTTTTAGGTGTCGACACTTTTGAACAATAAACTCGACATTTTGGGGCTACTGACGCCAGATGTCGACACCTATTTTTCAGATGTCAACACTTATTTTTTAGGTGTCGACACTTTTGAACAATAAACTCGACATTTTGCCTACTGACGTCAGGTGTCGACACTTATTTTTCAAGTGTCGACACTTTTGAATAGTAAACTTGACATTTTGGCTACTAACGCCAGGTATTGACACCTAGTTTTAAGGTGTCGACACCTTTGAACAGTAATAAACAATTTTCTTTAAAAAATAATTTATCTTGAGCATGATGATATTTTGTATATTATGTTGTATTAAATTTTTGATAAATGTAACAATTGCATATGTGAGATTTGGAGAATGTGATCTTTGTGAATATTAGGAATTTGAAAATAGTTTTGGGAATGACACGCTAGGATAGACCGGAATTAGATGGCTTAGATTAAACCCAAGGTAAAAGACCTAGATAACAACTGCGCGGGAGGGAGTGTCGACCCTTTGGTTAGTGACCGAGAATGTGACCGGAAATTGGGTATGTCAAACCTTCAGTGAATGTCCGAAACGTAGGCCGGGTCTAGGTATGTCAAATCTTCGGTGAAAGTTCGAGAAGTAGGCCGGAATGAGGGAATGTCAAAGTCTTCGGTGAAAGCCCGAGAAGTTGACCGGATGTGTCTCACATGCTTAATGCATAACGAGGCCGATTAGGTATTAGTCCAGGTGTGTCATTCAAATGAATTGGATTATTTCTTTTTATGAAAAGCCAAAAAAATTGTGAAATCATTGATTTGAGAAATCATGAAATAAATACTTTTGAGAAAAAATGGAGTATGTGGAGATTACATGATTTGTGAAATCATAGATTTGAATCAAAAAACATATATTTTGATATGATTAAAAACATATTTTATTGCATCATGTTTTCATTATACGACTGTATATCATGGTTTTGGCTTGAGACATCAAGTCACTTGTTAAATCTTTTCAAGATAACTCATCTTTACTATAAAATGAATTTCAGGTACCGAGGATTGTCCTGAGACTTGAGGCGTGTGGACGTCCTTTTATTAATTTGTTTAGATAAACTTATAGACATGATTTTTTTGGGAATTGTAATATTATTTTGGCCCGGTGTAGGCATTGTCCATGGATTATCATTCATATTTTTGCATTGATAGCTCATGAAGAGTATGGTCCCACGGGAGGAATAAATGTACTGTACTCTGATGTAATGACAATTATGTTGCCATATTGTTTAGTTTGACTTTTCTGCATTTGAATTGTTTGATTACGTGGTTGGATCTTGGTTGATCAAGGCGTGATACAAGCAACTACATCAATTGGAGGTCACTAGTTTATTTTTACATATCATGCCATGCGACTTACCAAGCAGTCCCACAGTATAATAGACTGATCTGGACTAAACACTTGATCAATTCCACACTGTCTTCTCAAAACCCAAAGGTCTTCCACCAACCCGTACCCATGATCATCAAATTCCACTTCAACCCAACCAACCTCCAGTGCGTGTTCGGCCCTATCGGTACCCATATTACCAAAAGACTAAAATTGAAAAGATGGTACATGAACTTTTCACCTCGGGTTTAATTAGGCCCAGTACAAGCCCATTTTCATTTTTTATTTTTCTTGTCCGTAAGGCAAATGGTGGGTGGCGACTTTGCGTTAATTATCGGACTCTTAACATAGTCACAATCAAAGATAAGTACCCGATTCCCATCATTGACGAACTTTTGGATGAGTTACATAGCACTAAGTATTTTTCCAAATTAGACTTGCGTTCGGGGTATCATCAAATACGTGTGCATGATGCTAATATCCATAAAACGGCCTTTCGCACCCATGAAGGTTACTATGAATTTCTTGTCATGCCATTCAGTCTCTCCAACGCCCCATCGACTTTTCAAAGCCTTATGAATGATTTATTTTGGCCTCACCTTCGAAAATCCATATTGTTGTTTTTCGATAATATTCTCATCTATAGTCAAACGTGGGCCGATCATCTCCACCACCTATCCACGACTCTCATGATCTTATTGGATAACAACTTATTTGCAAAAAAGTCAAAATGTCATTTTGGTGTTTTGAAGGTGGGCCACCAATTGGGCATGTGATCTCATTTGAAGGCGTTGTGGTTGATCCATCCAAAATCAAGTCAATCCTAGAGTGGCTGATCCCCACTACGGTCAAAGATGTGCGCGGTTTTCTCGGGTTGGCCAGGTATTATCGCAAATTCATTCACAGCTTTGGTGCAATCGTAGCTTCATTAAATCGCCTACTCACCAAAGACGGATTCAAGTGGTCAACCGAGGTGGCCAACGCCTTTGTCAATTTAAAATAGGCTCTAGCATCTTCTCCTGTATTACGATTACCCGATTTTACTCGACCGTTTGTCGTGGAGTGTGATGCTTGCAACTTGGGCATTAGAGCTATTTCAAGCCAACAACAACGTCCCATTGCCTTCTTCAACGAAGCTCTGAGAGGTTGACCCTTTCTCTTTCTACCTATGAGAAAGAAATGTTAGCAATGGGAAAGAAATGTTAGCAATGGTTAAGGCCATTCGCAAGTGGCAACCGTACCTCTTGGGCAAACCATTCATAGTCCAAAATGAATTAGAAGAGTTTAAAATTCCTCCTTGAATAATGTTTAACAAAGATTTTGAGGTATGACTATGTGATTCAATATAAGAAAAGGAATGAAAATCAAGGGGTCGATGCTCTATCTTGAGTGACTTCATTCGAACTCTCCGCCATTTCCCTACCCATGGCGAATTGGTGGAATGAAAATCAAGGGCGACGTGCTCTATCTCAAGTGACTTCATTCGAACTCTCCGCCATTTCCCTACCCAATGCCAATTGGTGGAACACGCTTCAATAGGAAATGCTCGTAGACTCATTCTATACCACTATAGAGGCAAAGCTACCCACATCGGGCCCACTGAAATACTTCAAACGTGATGGTGTATGGTTCTGCAAAAATAAAATCCTTTTGAACCCTCAATCATCCTTGATCAGCGCTATCCTAGCCGACAACCACTCTTCACCTACCGGTGGCCACTTCGGGTACCACAAAACCCTTAGTCGCGTGAAAAAGCAAATTTTACCTGGCCTTGTATGCACTCTGTGGTAAAAAACTCCATAAAAAATCGCAACACATGCCAGCATTGCAAACACGATTGTTTGAGCCCCACTGGTCTCTTAAAGTCGTTACCAATTCCGACTAGAGTATGTGCCAACGTCTCAATGGATTTTATTTAGGGATTACTGTCATTGTGAGGCAAGTTGGTAATTATAGTGGTGGTGGACCGCCTATCAAAATATGCTCATTTGGTTCCCCTCAGTCATCCGTTCACGGTTGCCACGGTCGTACAATCTTTTACCCACAACATTGTTAAGCTTCATGGTGTTCCTACTTCCATCGTTAGTGACCACGCTAAGATTTTCCTTAGTAGTTTTTGGCAAACTCTATTTCATTTGCAGGGTACCCAACTGTGCATGAACTCTAGTTACCACCCTCAAACCGATGGTCAAACCGAGGTGGTCAATAGGACCTTGGAACAATACCTTCGGTGTTTAACAAGTACCCAACCAAAACGTTGGCTTGATTGGTTGGCATTGGCAAAGCTTAGCTACAACACCTCAATTCCTTCATCTATAAAGATTTTTCCGTTCAAAGTTGTGTATGGTATCCCTCCTCCTAGTTTGTTAACCTATGTCCTAGGTACAACCCGAATCCAAGTTGTGGATGAGCTCCTCCGTGACCATGAGATGATCCTAAAAGAATTACGCCAAAATTTAATGGTAACTCAGTCACACATGAAAGCTAAGCCGACAAACATTGCCTCGAGGTTGTATTCCACGTGGGTGATTATGTTTTCCTCAAATTACAACGTTACCGGCAGTCGACGGTATCCTTCCGGAGTTCCCTCAAACTATGTTTTTTTGGGCCCTACAAGATTCTGGCTTGTGTGTATCCGGTAGCGTATAAGCTTGAATTTCCCGAGGGTGTTCAAATCTATGATGTTTTTCATGTTAGCCTCCTCAAACCAAAGTTTAGGCTAATCACACCAATCTCACAACTTCCACCTCCAGTCTCGATTAATTCGGTGATTCTTTCCCAATCAGACGCTATTCTCGACTGTCGTATCATCCAAAAGGGCAATTATCGTTCCAAAACGGAAATCTTGGTCCAATGGAAGGGTGCACCTCGAGAGGATGCCACGTGGAAAAATCAGTGGCAACTTTCTAAAACCTACCCGGAGTTCATCCTTGCGACCAAGGAATTGCAAGCAAGGAGGATTGATACGTACACCACACCACTAGTAGAAGTCACATGCACCACTACCTAATTGTTTGTTGCACTGTTAGTTATTAGCAGAGACCACATACATCACTAATTCCTAATTGTTTGTTGCATTGTTAGTTGTTTTCCCTTATTCCCCAAGTTTAGCTTAGCTCCGGTAGTTCCTTTTTTCCTGGATTGTATTAAGTAGTTATGCTTTGTTTTTGTTTTGAACATTAGCAGAAAAATGTATATTCTTCTTCCTTTTATTACTCTTATGTTTCTTTCTCTGTTTTCTTTTTTAATTGGGTTTTCGCCCATCACCAATTTCGCTCCATCAATTTCTTACTCTTTTATTTATTTTTTCTTCCAAACATTTTTAGGCTCCGCATCCATTCCAAATTTAACTCCAATCTTACAAGCCACAAGCTTCTTTAGTTTTTTTTGTGTGTGTGGATTTAGAAACTGAAAGCCCAAAATATATGATCTTTTTGATCTTTTACCCCACAAAAAATGACAACCCTATAGTTATAGCTATGTTGGAATTTAGTTTTGGGTATCTAGTACGAGAATAACATCGATTCATATCATTTTTTATTTTTTTTTGCATTATCTTGTTCCTAAGATATGTTTGTCACTTGGAGAAAAACTAGATAACTTGCTAAAAAAATGCAAAGGCGTGAAAACTTGAGTCTGTCTGATTACAAATCTATAGAATTTATGACAATAACAAAAAATCATAATAACTGACAAGTCATGATAATTTCATGAATATTTTATGATTGTTTACATAATAAAGGATTCCAATATTGAATCCAATTTACTATAAAATATTTTTTTTTTATCGTCAGTGAAATTATTTAGAGTCCCCGTTCATCTTGATTTCATGGATGGTAATAATAATTTTTTTGACTTCCTATTCTTCTAATTAAAACAAATAAAAAATAAAAACATTACAAAAAACAAAAAAATCATGGATGGTTAAAATTCGCGGCGGCGTTTCGCGATCGACTTCATCAGCCGAGCTCCGGTGAAGCCGACTCCTCTACGACTCGCTCACCAAGCACGTTTACGTGGCGAGAGATCATTAGCTTGGAGCTCACTCAAACCGTCTCTTACGTACAAGTAATCACACCGCATTGTCCCTCCTCATGGAAAGCCACCGAATAAAAGGCAAAACAATTTCATTCACAGAGCCCTCGTCAGCGGCGGAGTGTTTCTCTCTCATTCTCCTCTCTCTAAATTTTCTCCTCAAATCTCTGTTGATCTGCTCTGCTCTGCATATCTCTACCAAAATGGTAAGTTTTCAACAACTTCTATTTTATTAGGTTTTTAGCTATCTATTATTGTTAATACGTTTGTATATTTGTAGAGAGGATGAATTTTGTGCTTGATTTAGGATGGATCTGATCAAAGCTACTTTTTGATAAAATCCGAGATATGGACATTTTTCGATGGTCGATAATTGTGTTCATCGCTTACTTTTGCTAGCTTTCAGATCTGATTTTGCTTTCGATTTGATATTAGATGTCTGGATTTTGATCTGATGCATCTGATGTGTGTGACCTTTTCTTGGGCTCTAAAATTCCAAGATCATTTGCTATTTTGGTTAACTTGGATCTATCTACTTTCGTAAACTGGTTGGCTTTAACGTTTTGAAACTAATTTGACTTTTTTGTTTTTAATTTTTTGTGCCAATTTTCTAGCTAGTCGGTTGTCATTATTTACTTTTCTGTATCCGGATCGAGGTATATGTGCTGGAATTTCTATATTACGGCTTTTTTCCCTTCGATTGTTTGTTTCCTAGGAAAATGCAAGTAAAGAAATGAAAACTTTGGGTTCTTGTTGTTCTGTGCTGTCTTGTTTTCTGAAGTAGTTGTTTCTGATTATGTTTGGTTGGCTCATATGCTCTATGTAATTTAAATATAAAATAACACATTTGTGTTTTCCTATGCATCCAGTGTATGCAGGAAGATGTATTTTGTTTAAGTATGCATTTTTGCTACAGTTTCAAGTTTGAACTATCATGTACTAGGTTTCCCATCTAACAAAAAGATATGCACTGGGTTTGGTTTCATGCAATTATGTGAGGGTAGTGTGCGCGTTATGAAAACGCGTGAATAATGCTTACTCTTTTGATTTGCATATAACTTATAGGAGTTTGGTAATTGATTTTTCTGTTCAAACTAATCATGTGATTGGTGGTTTATAGTTTCCTGTTGTTATATCATATTGATCAGATTGTGAGCTCGACAGACATTTCCATTTGTTGTATGGCTGTTCTTAATGCTTACTACCTCTTTTAGGATGAGGAACTTTGATATTAACGCTAATTTAGTGCTCGAATATTCTACCATCCTGTTATTAGACCTATCATTGAAAAGTGGAGCTGTTTTTTATAGTCAGTCTGCTGATTGATATTGGTGATTATTGCCTATTTTCACAGGCCAATGCAGCTTCTGGGATGGCTGTGCACGATGACTGCAAGTTAAAGTTTTTGGAGCTGAAGGCAAAAAGAACTTACCGCTTCATAGTTTACAAGATAGAAGAGAAGCAGAAGCAAGTTGTTGTGGAAAAGGTCGGTGAGCCAACCGAAAGCTATGAAGACTTCACTGCTTGTCTTCCAGCTAATGAATGTCGCTATGCTGTATATGATTTTGACTTCTTGACTGCAGAGAATGTTCCGAAGAGCAGGATTTTCTTCGTTGCATGGTATAGTCAGTCTTCTTGCCTTTTGCACAATATTCTATTTATTGTTCCTCCATTCATTTAATTTCTCTTTCGTTTCATTAAGGTCACCTGATACATCAAGGGTCAGAAACAAAATGATTTATGCTAGTTCCAAGGACAGATTCAAGAGAGAGCTTGATGGGATTCAGATAGAGTTGCAAGCTACCGATCCATCTGAGATGGATCTCGATGTTTTTAAGAGCCGTGCCAACTGAATATGAATCCTCCCTGCAGTCTTCTTTTCTCTAGTGAAATGTCTATGGTTTCTGATACTGCGAACTTGGCTAGATGTGGTATTGGTTATCCAAGTTCTACACAATGGTGTGTCCTACTTGTATGAACATCATTTGTGGTTTCTGGTATATTATGTTGTTTTGTAATACTTAGAACCTATTGTTTTCTCACTAGTAGAGCTTGTCTACAAGCTAGTATGTATCTGTTTCTTGGGGCTAGGCATCGCATTTAGTCTGGTTTCGAAATTTAAAAGGATAACTGACCCCTGTTGCTTTCCTTTTTGAGTGGTGAAATGGCATGCATTATATTTTTTTGTGGCTTTTCCAATTGCTGATTCTTTGCTTTCTCATTTAACAAATTGGTAACTATGTTGGGGAAACATGTAGTTCCTCTCTTCCTCTTAGTTTATCAATTTTTACAACTATTGGAAGAGTTTATAGCCTTGGCTGATTGTGGATTGGAATAAAATGATATGGTGATGTTGGTTGAAAAGTTAATGACCAAGTTGAATGACCTTCACAATGGCTTCAGTACTTGTGATTCAGAAACTCTTGTAATTCTTCCATATTCCCGGTGCACGGGTCAAGGTTTGTCTGACTGTTTCAATTTTGCTGTGCCTTAACATTTCCTTACAGGTGATGTTGGTGGTTTAGCTTTCTATTCTCTCTTGCATCTTGATTTTTCACTCTTTTGAAGTCTTGCAAATTTCTTTGGAGGTGTATTAAGGATTTGGAGTATTCACGGCATGCTGGCAAGTGTCTCATCCACCAACTCACCGCCTTCTTGGTGTTAAGGTTCTAGTTTGGGAGTAGAGCATTTGTTGTGGCAGTACTAAAAGGGACGTTAAACCATTATCAAGAAGTTGAAAATTGGTTGACCTGATATCAAGTGGAATAGATCGCCTTCTATGCTAATATCAAGTGGATTTGTACCCAACAAATCCACTTCTAAATCTCAAAATCTTCGGTGTTATTGCTTCTTTGTATGCTTATTGTGATGCAT
>BRYF01000002.1:10205000-10207500 GCA_030159135.1 Actinidia polygama | reverse complement strand
TGTTTTTGGGGTTCGTTTTTTCCTATTTATTTATTTGAAGATATAATGATAATGTGATTGCATGTTTTGGGAAAACTTTTTATTATTTACATTTTTTTTCTTAGAGAACACAATGCTATTGTTGGATTATTCCTCGAAGCTAGATGAGACCCGCATTCTAATGCAGCACACTTGATGGTCCTAGTTTGGCTGGAAGTTTAGCTCATGTAAAAGACAATGTTCCATCTCAAACCAAACACCTTTGTTGGTGTTCTTCTTTTTCTGTTTAGTTATGTGAAAATACAAACATATCATATGATTAAAATCTTGTATTTTTCACGTGTTCCATGGGGATTCACAATGGTTTTAATTGCTGCTAGGAACCTTGACATGACTCAATGTCAAGTCAACTTACAAATTCACTTCAGAGTATAAATGTCATTATGGAACTTCTTGTATAAGCTGTGCAACTTGTCACTAATGATAACCTTGATCTGGCCTGTGCACGAATTGAACAAGGTTAGCTTGCTGTCTTATTTTCTTTTTTCCCTGATGTTAATATAAGTATCTTCTCATGATTGCTTATGTTCTCTTGACTTCTTTCTATTTACGTGGATTATAATAATCAATAATATGTGGAATAGACTGAAGGAGTTGTCCAAACCATGAATCATGTGGGGACAAAATGATATTACAAATAGTTAACATCCTACGTGAATAGTGATCCTTTACCGAGTGATGTCAAGTATTATATGTTTATTTTCAGATAAGTAAAGATAAATTGTAAAAAAAAAGAGTCTACCATGTATAAAAGAAATACCAAAAAATCTTAAAACCTAGAGAAAGGGTTGAGCTTCTGATATTGGATCTAGAAAGGATATTGGCAATGAAATAATAAATGTCTAGGAAGCACAAACACTCCAAATAGGGGGCTGTTTGCGTATGGGACACTCGTGGGATACGCCAATACGGACATGTGTTGGACACGCCACGTGGTATGTTCTATATTTCTTAAAACCTAGAGAAAGGGTTGAGCTGCTGATATCGGATCTAAAAAGGATCTTGGCCATGAAATAATAAGTGTCTAAGAAGGTGCCATTTGTGTATCGAACACTCGTGGGACACGGACACGTGTTGAACACACCATGTGGCGTGTCCTATATTTTTATTTTGACTGTAGGACATCTGTGGGACACAACTAGGGCACACATATATCCCTTCAAGGGACACGGACCAGACACGGCGGGGTACAATTTGCAATTTTAAAATATTTTCGGGGGTCAAAGTGACAAACTTATAAACTTAGGGACCAACCAAATAAGTCAATATTTTTGCACTAATATCTCTCAGTGCATCCAGCATCCAGCATCCAACGTCCAGTTATGCCATATCGCAAGAGGGAGACCGACAACTTCCAGATATGCCATATCGCGCGAGAGAGACCGACTGATCGAACTACCGGTGACTCTGTGACCCTCTCCGGCTTGTCCATATAGGTAACAAATCTATACACCTTGAAAAGAACCAACGGCCCAAGGATGTTCTAACACTCGGTGGATGTTTGGTAATGTTGCCACTTTCTATTTTCTAGTTTTGTTTTCTGTTTGTTTATTTTTGTCAACTTTGTTAAGTTATTGTTTAGGCATAAACTGGCAAACAAGATAAATTCAAAATCAACCAGAAGTTCTTTAAAGTGCATGCCTCAAATCACATTTTGGTGAATTTGAGAATATGCAGAGCAAGGAGTAGTTCAAATAGGAGTGTCGCTCTTATATTGTATCTATAAGTGATTTGTGAGTAGCTTTTAGGAGTTGTACATCTGCTGCACACAGTTTTTACTTTTGGTGATTTGTGTTTTTGAATAGGGAAAATTTCCAATTAATTATAGTTTGCATTAGAATATATATTAGTCTTATTTATCTAATTGTTGTTGTTGACTAACATCTAATTGACTAATATATTTATTGTAACATATAATTGATCGGATTTTTCCCCCTATATTGTTTGGTTGATATTATTTGTACTGCGACTTAAGCTAAATTCTTTCTCCAAGTTTGATAATGCATCTAAGGCAAATGAGCAACAACCTTGTTAATTGAGAGCACACCTGGCAAAGGTCTTTGCAATCATTGTGATGGTCAAACCTTAGTGGTGGTTGATTTCAAACTTTGGAAATGAATTTAAGGAAAACTGGTTAGCTAGTACCCTTTTTTTCATGAGATTATTAGATGCCATTCTACAAGAACCCTTATTCTACCACTGGCGGTGCGTGGGCGTGTGAAGCCCACTCATCTTCTACCTCTGGTGGTGCGTGTGGCGCGTTTGCGAGTAAATCTCATGTGTCAATTTGCAAGTGACGCGTGAGAGCGCGTGCGGTGGCGGTTGGCTTCGAAGTTGGCTTCCGGAGCTTCGTCTCGTCGATACAAACACGTTGGTGCTATTAGAAATCGATTTGGAGCACTTTCGCAGAGATCCGAAACTCGACTATGGCTATTGAAGGTTTGATTTGACTCGTCGGAGA
>BRYF01000002.1:10195000-10200000 GCA_030159135.1 Actinidia polygama | reverse complement strand
TGGTCAAACATTCGACTGGCTTACTTGACAAATTTGGAAGAGTGCATGTTACAAACGGCATAGTTGATCAGGTACTATGAGATGGGAGTGTTGAATAATAGTAAATAATGAATTAGAAAGGCGACAATCAAGTAAGTTCCTAAACTTGTTACCCCATTGCTGTCAACGTTATTGTCCACAAGAAATTTTATTTTCAAATTAGTGACAATTAGTTCAACCGTTAATTGTTTTGGATTGGTTGACTGTGGAACTAGATGTCTTTGCCGCTTTTTTGACACATTATGTTTGTGGGGTGTGGATACTAGAAATGAAGAATGGGAAATATAAAATAGACACCAACGGTGGTTGCACGACAGTTGGCGGCGGTTGACGGTGTTTTAGGCTTGTTGGACTTAGCTGCAAGATAGGAACAGTGAGAACGGCCGCCAGAACTATTTTCGAGAACGGCTCTTCAACGGTCAAGTTAGATGACCGGTGGATACAAAGTGTATGTAGAGAGAGTTTAAGACTTAGAGGGCAAGAAATTGCATATCTTTGAAAGACTAAGGCCTGGCCTTATATAACAGCTCGACGCGTGCCGGGACGTGCCAATTATCATGTCACTAGATAGACTGCAGCTCAGTACGTGCTTAGACGCGTTGACTGCTGTGTCAGTGAATAGGCGGCTGACCAATCCATGCCTCTAAAGCTTGGTTGGTAGCTAGCCATCATCTCATCGACATATCGTCCAAGCATGGGGGCTGTCGAAAGGAGACCTTTCCATGCAAGTTACCTTCTGTCCCCAGATGTTCCTTGGAATCGATGCCTATCATTGCGTGTTGACCAAGCTTTGGCAAAGTGACCCTGCCGAGCTTGCTATAGAGCAACAGTCCGGCGGCGATGCTTGCCCTAGCTAGGCCAAAGATGGTACTTGGTATTTTATCCCCTTATAATTTTCCTTCAGTTCGCATGAGTTGGATCATTGCTAGCTAAGGTCATGTGAGTTGGATGCTAATGTTTCTTAGTGTGAAGAAGCTCAGACGATGGAGCTCATCAATGCTTGCAAGTTGTCTCCTCACTATACCTAGTTGTCACTTCGCTGTTCTGCAGTCCCATGCGTCGGCCTCTGATTCGCTTGGAGCTCAATTTAGGCACGGATGATAAAGCGTCTCACCTACCCTTAGGTGTTGTTTGACGTGAGGTCGCGGTGATCAGTCTTCCATGTGTCAACACCTGATTGGCCAGGAGAAAAAAGTTGGCGCAGGAATTGAAGCGCCCCAAAGGCATGTTTGGCAGGAATCCCGCCCTTTGGGCTTCCTAAAGAAGCCATCTTCCTCCCTTGGGAATTGTTCATTCAAGAGTTTCTTAAGAGTTCTAGAGAGAGAAAGTGCTTGCCAATCCTTTGTTGTCGCTTCTGTTTTAAATTTCGGCGTTTTACAATCATTTACTGCTTTTTGGCGACCCTGTTCTCATCCTTTCCAGCCGAATTTCAAAATCATCTGGCTTTTTGGGAAAAAAAATCTACAATCTGTGTATTGCTGCATTGCTATGTTCTTCCATATTTGCTCGACCCATTTAGGTCTCTTTATCTTCGGATTGTTCGTGTATCTTGCATCTGTTATCGCATATGCGTATTTTGTTTAGGATTTATCTTGTTGATTTTGTCTATGCTTACCCATCCACCATTGATGGGTGATTGAAGCTTTCTAGGTTTTTTAGATTTGGGTTTGCCTTACCTGTTTTCCTTGATGAAATGGGTCGAGTGTTAAGTGCCTTGAAAATATTCTCTTCTAGAGTTAAGGTTTTGCCCTCTCAAGCCCTTCTTTTGCCGAGATGGGCTCGAGGCAAAAGGATCGCCTGAGATTTGTCTTAGTCAAAATATAGATATAACTCGTGGGTAAAGTTCGGAGCTCGCGGTGAGCTTAGCTAACTCTTTCCAAATGATGAACCTCTTGGGCCAGAACTCGGGGCTTGTGGAGAGTTTGACTAACTCTGCGCCCAAATGCTCGTCATGATTGCTTAGTTGAGCACGTTCTTATTGTGTTGTTTCTGCTTTTAGAACATGGGAGTTGAACTGAGCTCAGTTACTAGTGCATGACGATACTGCAATGGAAAAGTTTAGGAGAGACCATGGCTTTCCAAATGACATTTTGATAGAGAGGCCCGAGCCCAGGGAGGATGCCAATATAGTGGAGGGAAATGGAAACCGCATCCCGGTCCGCACTTGGTTGATTTACCAAGCGGGCCTTAGGTTCCCAATAATAAGTCCAATGCTGAAGGAGGTTATGGCTCGGTGCTAACTCACCTTCATGTAAGTGTCTGTCAATTTCGTTCGAACCATGCTGCGGCGGACGCGTTGATGCTGAGGGAAGGGCCGCATTTCAACGCCTCAGACACGTATACAAGTAGTGCGCCGGAGAAGAGGATCCCTAGACACACATGTACACTAGCAACCATTATCTCTGACTCCAGAAACCCCATCAGCCCCAAACTAGGCTTGTAATCGAGACCCTGACAAAGATATGTATTTGAACGAATTTGTTTGGGTCTCGGGGAACTGGGAATTCCGAACTATGATGGTCTTTGGTCCTTCCCTAGGCATAATGGGTATATGATGCAGCGAATACGTAAAAAGAAACCGATAACCAAACCCTAATCGTTGATTTCGCGGAATACTGACTAGGATTTCTTCCCTAGACCTGTTGATTCAAGAGAATACCAGGCAAAGAGGCATCAAACTCTCGTTGATTTGCAAGAATACCGAACGATTGGAAAATGGCGCAAACTTGCACACGAATTATATTAATCTCAAAAACTACTGAAAACCTAAAAAATAAGAGTATAAATATGCTGCACCAAACCCTAAGGGCCCCGGAACAAACTGGGTTAAAAGGATAACTTACGAAAACCTAAAAAAAACAAGCCCAAAACAGGCTCAAAACACTAAACGGGCCAAAAATCATATTTAGAAGCGTTTTTTTTGCATTTTCCTAGGCTGCAAAATGATGTAATATGTTTTTTTGCATATTTAGGGCCTTCGTCTCATCGAGAGCTTTCCGACGATATATTATAATAGGAAAACGGAGTAGTATCAAAGTTTACGGCCGATTTAAAGTTTACCGACCACACGGACATAACGACAGCCCCGGGTCTCCAAGTAGTCTTCAGCTTTTCTATCTGGATCAGTATATTCCAAATAGTAACCACTTGTACAACTTTATGCATTATTGACTTTCATACCTCGGTTATGTTAATTTACTACACTTGTACAAATTCAGTTGATTCGACACTTTGCATTTTGGTACTTGTTTCAGGATTCAGTGAGAGTTCTAGAAAAGGTCTGAGCAATGCGCCACGGCCATAAAGAGTGAATAATTGTGGCCGACCCTTCTCAATTACATGCTAGTCTACCGTCATGAGAAGGGTCGGCCACAATTGTTCACTCTTTATGGCCGTGGCGCATACATGCTAGTCTACCGTCATGTCATCCCGTATTGAGCTGAAAGACTCAGAAAAGTTAGACTTCTAGCTTTGCGCATACGATAACAGGTTGCTCAACGTCGGACAACAAGCTCGGAGGAGTTGAGTTAAGTGAAGAGCTTAATCAGAGCGCTAAGATTGCTCAAGCTCTTGACTTAGCCGACCAAGTTCGACCCCCTGTACCTCCAGTGCTTTGAGTTCGTTTAGCCTCTCTAGCAGCTTGGAGGAAGTTGAAGATGGGAGGAAGTAAACCAAGGCGATGTGGCAATTGCTGCCCCTGCTCCAGTTCCTGCTACTAGCCCCATATTGGTGGTGATTTCTAGTTTGGAAGCCACGAACTACGTCGGTTTAACTCTTGTTCAGCCTGCAGTTGGGGACTTAGTTGAGCATTGAGCACTCCTTCGTTGGAAGTAATGGTGCCGACACAAGCTCGGAAGAAGTAGACATGGCTCCAAAGCCCAGGGCCCTTGGCTAGAAAGAAGCCCAAAGCAGTAGATTCTCTTCTCGAAGTCCAAATCCCTCCTTTAGTTCAAGTTCTTCTCCTGGCTGTTTCTAATCCCATAGAGGCAAAGCCGAGCTTGCCATCTTCCTCGTTCTTAAGAAAGCGCAAGGGAAAGGCACGCAAGGTGGGTCCTTCCAAAAGGAAGAAACAAAGGGGGAGCAGGTAGTTCGGCCGGCACCCTAACTCCCAGCAGGACCCCCGAGTTGTGGAACTCGAAGTTCACTATTGCCGCGCTCGCGTAGTAGGTCACTACGGCTGACACTTCCAAAGACCATGACACCTACCTAGCCTTGGGGCAGGTCGTCATGCTCCCGCAGGATGTGGCGGAACTTGCTTCAGAAGGTCTCAACTTGGTCATAATGCATCCTTTGCTTTCTGTACACTTAATAGTTTTCTATTTGACAATTTTCCTGTTCTTTTTGTAGAGCCTCTAAAGAGCCATGGCCAACTCGGAGTGAATGAAGAAATACTCCTCCAAGGTCAAGAAGGCCTTAAAGAAAGCCAATACGTTGGAGATTGAGCTGAAGAAGGCAAAGGAGAAGCTTGTCATTGAGGAGGTAGCTTGCAAAGCCAATGATGCTGCTGCGGCGAAGTCCAAGCTTGAGGCTGAGGCTGGCGCTACCCAAGAGAAACTGCACAAGGCTTTAAAGGATTTGGCCGAGTTCCAGAAGGTGGCTACTGGCCCAATGTATGAGCGGGTGTTTAACGTCTGCTATAATCAGGATGGGGACTCCTATGAGAGACAAGTGGCCGAGCATCGCCCCAGCATTTTTCAAGAAAGCTAATTCGCTTGTCTGAAGGAGTTGGGCACTTCCACAGAGCACCCAGCATGGACTGCAGCAACATCGGAGGTAGTTCTCTTACCTTTACTTCTGCCTTAGCTTATTTCTGCCTTTATATGTTTGAATGTTGTAAGACTTACGAGCTCGGTGTTAGGATAGCTTGCCAATGCCTTAGTGAATATCTATTTCTCTGCATTGCTTTATGCCTTGATAGTTCTGAGCTCGGTGGTCAAGCATCTTGGAGACCAAGTTGTATC
>BRYF01000002.1:10187500-10190000 GCA_030159135.1 Actinidia polygama | reverse complement strand
TAAGCGTCAAGTCCTCCCAAAGTTTCTCGCTCGGGGTCGGCCCGAACTTGTAGCTAACCATAGCTAGCTCTTCTGAGCACTCCTCTATCTCGTTGTATAGTTCCTAATAGCGTTTGCTATAGTTGCGGAGTGTTTCATTCTTGCCTTTTCGGAGTGTCAGAAGAGAATTAACACCCTTTGGTGACTTTGTGTTGATGACAAACCGAGCCACGAATGACTCGGTCAGTTGGTAGAAGCTCCCGATGGATCCGGCGAGAAGCTTATCAAACCATTTCATCCCCAATCTCTCAGGCTTGATGGAAACACCCTGCAAATGAGTGCATCGAGATGATTCCAAAGCGCTATCATATGTCTGAAATAGCTAATGTAAGACCTCGGGTCTGACTTCTATCGTACAGAGTGAACTACTAGGGAGTGAACTTCTCTGGAGGATCCATTCCTCGATCTCGAGCGTGAATAGGGTTTGATATCTTGGAATTTGTTCTCTTGGCATGGACTTGGAATTCCAGGTTATTGACCTTTCCGGGATGATGTTTTTTGTGGGCGTTGCTGCCTTGGCGAGCATTTGCGCCCGTAAATCCCCACCTCATTTGGCATTCAGGGTCTCACGTAGGTCCACGCCGAAGTGGGTTCGGCTCGGTGATACCCTACGTTTATCTGATGCCACGAATTTGCTATCACTTCGGCTCTCGGCCTCAGTGTAGGATTCAAATCGTCTTGCCTTCTTGCCGCCTAGAGGTGGATCTTCACGTTTGGCGGATCTCACCTCAGACTGCCCCTCACCAGCCCCTTGGGCTGGCTTTACTAAATTGTTGGCCACAATGATATGTGTTAGCTCTGCCAACTGGGCTTCCAGTCGCCTTATAGTGATGTTCCCGACTATCAGTTCCACCTTCAGGGTGCAACCGACCTAACCTTTGCCCGGAGGGGCCCTTGGCCACCCTCTGAGCATCGGCTAGTAGTTTGTGCCCTTTCGTGCCCCAGTTTATGGGCATGGAAGGATGCTCCCTTTGGGTTCCATGACTGCTGCCTTTGCCGGTGGTGCTTTTAGAGGCCATGATCGTATAGTGCAGATGTCTATTGTCAATTGTGGTGTGTGGATACTAGAAATGAAGGATAGAAAATAGAAAATAGACACCTGTGGTGGTTGCACGACAGTTGGCGACGGTAGATGGTGTTCTAGGCTTGCTGGAGCTTGCTGCAAGATAGAAACAGTGAGAACGGCCACCGGAGCTATTTTCGGGAACGGCTCTCTAACGGTCAATCTAGATGACTGGTGGATACAAAGTGTATATATATAGAGAGAGAGTTTATGGCTTAGAGCGCAAGAAATTGCTACCTTTGAAAGACTAAGGCCTGGCCGGTGGATACGGTCATGTGGATTGTTAATCTTATATATGATCTTCAGAGTACTCAGAATCTGGAGTGTCAGTGGCTTCTGACAAAGACCCTCCATCCCTCCATCATTTAGATCAAAAGTTTTCTGATTCTATATGAGTAGCCTACAATAGGAAGAAACCTTGGAGAGGTGCTTGAATTTACTCGTTCCAGTTTATGTTTAAACTTGTGTTGTGTATATGTTAGCTTGATGCAATGTTCAAATAAGTGTAGTCCAGCAGTATCCTCAGCCTCCTTATCGGCACTGTATTTCTTTTCTTGGAATGAGTTGTTGGGAAATAGGTTGCTGTCTAGTCCATGGCAATATTGGTGAATGTTACTGCTTCTTTGCAAGGTTTTCACATTCTTTTTTGATGGACATCATATTCCGTGCTTACTATCCGGCAGAATAAATTGTGGACAAAGGTTGCTTCTCTTGTTGTCCAATCTTTTGGAGTCTAGAGCATGTACTGAATTAGTAAGGAATGGAGATACTGACATCCAATAAATTTATAAAGACCAAGGCCTTTGTAACGGTAGGCTAATTCCCTAGTTACCTTTCTAATTTTGGGCTATATGATTGCAACCAAGTTCTTTGTTGGTTGTTAAAGAATTGAACCAATTTCTTTTTACTGATAATCTTTTGGTTGCAAAAGTTGTATTTGTTACTGCATCATGGATTCTGAGGAAGAAAAGTACGCGGCATTCGAGGAAACGGTTAAGAATCGTTTATGTCGACAACCTGTCGCCTCTGGTCACAGAAGCTGTCCTGAAAACTGCATTTAACCAGTTCGTCAATGTAGAGAAAGTTGAATTCATCACAAACTTCACACAGCTGAGGACCACATCTCGTTGTGCCCATGCAAAATCCAAAGCAGGCGAGTTTACTTTTGTTTTGCTTATAAGTGAATTCTGTAGCGCAGATTATCTGGTTTAATTTGATGCATCTTCCATTTTCTGATGATGTTGTGTGTATAGAGGTCCTTCCCTTGATGTTAAGGGGCATATGTTATCGAGAAACGTTGTAAACTTGCTATCCTTTTTCATTAATTAAGCTTTTTGTGTTATGTTGCAAAAACAAAAAATAAAAAATGAAAGCAGGCAGGACAAAATTGTGGAGAAA
>BRYF01000002.1:10167500-10170000 GCA_030159135.1 Actinidia polygama | reverse complement strand
GCAATCTCAAACTGCGATCATCCTATTGGATTTTGGGTTGGTCCCACGATAAAAGAATGATGAAATTATGTTAAGCCAAATAAAGCGAAAAAAATAAATAAGACAAGAACACAAGATATACATGGTTCGGCAATTTACTTACATCCACGAGCCGGGCTCAATCAATCCACTAAATAAGATAGTGAGTACAACTTATAATAAGATAATACAATATTACCTCTTTTACCACCTATAATTTACATCAAAACCCTTGCTTAAATGTGGTTGAACCCACGATAGAACACCAAGTGTCTATAATACTCTGTGATTATAGAACTTGACCACTAGAAGCACTTTCACACAACTTTGTATTTCACTTACTCACCAAGTGTATCACTCTTGAATTTCTTGTTGTCTTTCTTGTGTCCAAAACACAAAAAGTTACTTGTATTTATAGGTGCAATAGAAACGCCTAAAATTCTCTTAAATACTTCTCCAATTTATAGCCAAAAATGAATCCCCAGAAACCTTTTAGAATAAAGTGGAACCTTCTAGACTCTTTTCTAATCTTTTAGGTTCTTCTACAAGTTTCTTGAGTCTTCTAGTTTTCTCCAGAATGTTCCAAAACATTCTGGATTCTTTCATAATTCTCTAGGATTCTCTAAGGTTTCGGATCCTTCTGGAATGGTCTGGAATCTTTTGCTATATTCTAGACTCTTCCCAAATTCTCTATGCTTCTCGAGGGTTTCGAATCATTCTATAATGGTCTAAAACTTTCCGTCATATTTTAGATTCTTTCGAAACATTGAGCTAGATACCATAACAATCTCCCCCTTTAGCTCATAGGGGCTAACCGCCAAGCGATTCAGTTGGCTAAACTCATACCGACCAACTTTGTGCAAAATACAAACTTCTCTTTAGGTACAACTTTGGTCATCATGTCAAAGCGATTCTTCTCAGTGTGAATCTTCTTTAGCTTCATTTGTTAATTCTCTACCACATTACGTAGCCATTGATATCTCACATCAATGTGCTTTGTGCGGGTATAATAAGTAGCATTCTTGCTCAAATCTAGAGCGCTTTGACTATCACACCATACAATATATTCTTCTTGAAACAAGTCAAGCTTAAGAAGAAATCTCTTCATCCAAACCATCTCATTTAAAGCTTCGGTAGCTATAATGTACTCAGCTTCAGTGGTAGATAAAGCCACACACTTTTGTAGTTTAGACTGCCAAGACACAACTCCCCTTGCAAATGTGAACAAGTAACCAAAATTGGGTTTTCGATTATCAAAATCTCTGGCCATATCAACATCAGTGAAACCCTCTAATGTTGGTGCTGACCCACCAAATCTCAGGCATAGCTTTGAACTTCCTTTCAGATATCTGAATATCCACTTCACTGCTTCCCAGTGTTCTCTCCCCGAATTAGAGAGAAATCTGCTCACAAGTCTAATTGCATAAGCTATATTTGGATGCATGCAAACCATCACATACATCAAACTCCCAACTATAGAGGAGTAAGGAATGGAATCTTTTATTTATCTTATTTGGTGGATGAACAATTTTTTTTACTCAACTTGAAGTGACTAGCAAGAGACGTGCTACTTGGCTTAGCACCTTCCATATTGAACCTTTCAAGCACCCATTCAATGTACTTTTCTTGTGACAACTACTTCTTCGCTTTTCTGTCATGAACAATTTGCATTCTCAAAATTTGATGTGCATCTCCCAAATCCTTCATTTCAAATGATTGAGCTAATTCGCCTTTTAACCTGCTAATCAACTTCACATATTGTTCAATAATCAACATGTCATCAACATAAAGTCAAAGGATAATGAAATTACCATTCAGAAATTTTCTAAAGTAGACACAATGATCTGCCTCTGTCCACGTGTAGTTGTGGTCCATCATGAAAGTGTCAAACTTCTTGTACGGTTGTACCACAATCGAGGAGCCTGCTTCAACCCATACAAGCTCTTTTTTAATCTGCAGACCATGTCCTCCCCCTTTTTGTTCAAATCCTTCTAGTTGAAGTATATAGATCTCTTCTTCTAAGTCTCCGTGAAGAAAAGTTGTCTTCACATCTAGCTGTTGAAGTTCAAGATACAAGCTGGTTGCCAAGCCCAATATAACTCGGATTGAACTCATTTTCACCATTGGAGAGAAAATCTCGTCAAAATCAATTCCTTACTTCTGTCCAAAGCCTTTTACCACCAAACGGGTTTTGTATTTTACAAGCTTATCACCATCTTTCTTTAGCTTGTATACTCATTTGTTCTTTAGTGCTTTCTTGCCTTTTAGAAGTTTAACCAGCTCATAAGTACCATTTTTCTACAATGACGTCATCTCCTCCGTCATAGCTTTCAACCACTTGTCTTTTTCTTTATGAGTTTGAGCTTCACAAAAGTTCTCTGACTCCCCCTCATCAATGATCAACAAGTACTCTAAACTTGGATATCTCGATGATAGTTGATGCTCTCTCAATGTGCTCACGGAAGGCTGTGGAATCTCTAGT
>BRYF01000002.1:10157500-10162500 GCA_030159135.1 Actinidia polygama | reverse complement strand
TGGAGAACGACCTTTATATAGAGGAGTGGTGGAGAATTATGCGGAGATCATGCCGAGATCCTCGGGTGGATAGGATTGAAAGTCTATCCCGGAGATAATGGAGATGAATTAGGAGATCTTGCCAACTGGAGAGTAACCCGAAATCATAGGCTGGGTTGCCGGAGCAAATATTGCAGTTCCCATGTGAAGAGAGATTCACGCGGGGAGTCTTCTCAGAGGAGGACACTACGTTGGGCGAGATAATTGTTCCCGCCGAGTGGGCGATACGGGAACACATTTCTGGCGACATCAATGGCGAGATCATATGGGCGAAACCATCATCTGCGAATAGTAGTCTCGCTATTTCAATACTGATATGAAATCAAAGGCGGAGGCGAGGTTAGCAAGTGCGTCCGCCTGCTTATTTTCTTCCCTTGGGATTTGGCAAATTTTGAAGGTTGCCATCTTCTCTGTCATGCTCTTCACCATGTCTAAATATGTCATCATCCGCGTGTCCTTGGCGAGGTAGTCTCCCTGAACTTGGCTTACCACGAGTTGCGAGTCGCTGAAGACATCCAGGGAATCCACTCCTAAATCTGTCACGACCCTTAATCCGGCGAAGAGAGCTTCATATTCGTCTTCGTTGTTGGTGGCTTTGAATCCAAGGCGAATAGAATATTCCATTTGCTCGCCGGATGGAGTCTGGAGAACGAGGCCCGCGCCACACCCGTGTTGATTGGATGATCCGTCTACGAACAATTTCCAAGTGGCGAGATCCTCAGTTTTCTGCCTTTTCGGGAATTCCGTTTTGGGAGAAGTCATTCTCATTTATGGGACCTCTTCGTAGGTGAATTCGGCTATAAAATCGGTCAAAGCCTGGGCTTTGATCGCCGTTCTGGGTCTGTAATCGATGTGGAATTCACTTAGCTCAATGGACCATTTGAGGAGTCTTCCTGAGGCGTCGGGTCGTAAAAGAATATGTTTCAGGGGTTGGTCCGTTAGTACGGCGATGGGGTGTGCTTGGAATAGTGGCGAAGTTTTTTAGCGGCGACCAAGAGAGCGAAGGCGAGCTTCTCGATTCTTAGATATCTGGTTTTTGCTCCTACCAAGACTTTGCTGACATAGTATATAGGCCTCTGAACTTTGTCTTCTTCTCGGATTAGGACTGCACTAACTGCCGTTGGCGAGACGGAGGTATAAATCAGGAGTTCCTCGCCCGCCGTAGGGACCGTAAGTAAGGGCGGGGACCCAAGGTATTTCTTGAGTTGCTGGAAAGCCACTTCGGATTCTTCCATCCACTAGAAACCCTGATTTTTCCTTAGGATCTGGAAGAATGGGAGGCACTTATTGGCTGACTTGAAGATAAATCTATTGAGGGCGGCGACTCGCCCGGTCAGTTGTTGTACTTCATGGATATTTCTAGGTGAGCTCATATCGAGCAAGGCTTGAATTTGATCCGGGTTCGCCTCAATTCCGCGCTTGGTTACCAGAAAACCCAGGAAGTTGCTTGAGGAGACTCCGAAGATACATTTAGATGGGTTTAGCATCATACGGTGTTTTCGCAGAATGTTGAATGCTTCTTCCAAGTGGGCGATATGGTCGGTCGCAGTCAGGCTTTTGACGAGCATGTCGTCTATGTAGACTTACATGGTTTTCCCTATCTGTTCTTTGAACATTTTATTCAACAATCTCTGGTAGGTCGCCCCCGCGTTCTTCAAGCCGAACGGCATCACTTTGTAGCAATACAGACCCCTTTCTGTGATAAAAGAAGTCTTCTCCACGTCCGGTGGGTGCATCTTGATCTGATGATATCCGGAGAAGGCATCCATGAAGCTCAGGAGTTCGTGCTTGGAAGTGGCGTCTACTATCAGATCAATTTTTGGCAGAGGAAAACTATCTTTCGGGCAGGCCTTGTTGAGATCAGTGAAATCTACATAGACTCGCCACTTCCCCCTTTTTTAGGGGCGACGACGACGACGTTGGGGAGCCAATCAGGGTAGTGGGTTTCTCTGATAACATTGGCTTTCATGAGCTTTGTTATTTCTTCTTCGATAACTTTCATGCGTTCTGGAGCAAATTTTTGCCTCTTCTGACGGACTGGCAGATGATCAGGGTTGGTGAATAACTTGTGAACGGCGACTTGTGGGTCGATGCCGAGAACGTCGCCCTGGGAGCAGGCGAAAACATCATAGTTTCTTCTCAGGAATTCCACCAAGGCTACCCTCAATTCTTCGGTCAGCTTGGTTCCAATCATGACATGTCAATCCGGGTGGTCGGGATGTATGTGGATTGGGCAGACTTCTTCAAGGGGCTCAGTGTTTTTTGTTTCTCTTGGATCTTCCAGGGTTATTTGTTCGACCTCGTCCCTCAAGGCTTCCATCTCAATAACGTTGTCTTGTAACTGCTGTTGAGAGAGGTTGGAGGGATCTTTCATGACCGAAATGAAGCATTGTCTGGCAGTCTTCTGGTCGCCCCTTACCTCACCTATCCCTGTTGTGGTCGGGAACTTTATTTTCAAATGATAAGTGGAGGTGATGGCTTTTGTCCCTCCAAGTGTCGGGCGACCAAGTATGGCGTTGTCTGGGGACGTGCAATCTACTATAATGAAATTCTGCCACACTGTAGACTGATGGGGCTCTGTACCCAAGGTGATCGGTAGTTTTATCCATCCCAGCGGGTGAGTCATGTTCCCACCGAATCCGACTAGGTGTGTGTGGAATGGGTGCAGTTTATCCAAATCGATCTTCATTTTGTTGAAGGCCGAGATGAATAGGATGTTCGCAGAACTCCCGTTGTCTATTAGGATCCTCTGCACATTGAAGTTGGCTATAACTGCCGAGATGACCAAGGCGTTGTCGTGAGGGAGGTGCAGGCGTCTTAAGTCATCGTTGCTGAAGGTAATGGGCGTACTCACGGTCATGGCCGACGAGGACAGGTTGTAGACTTCTTCTTCAACTCGTTCCTCAGCGCTTCTAGCATGCCTTTTTCTGGATGAGTTTGAGCATCCGCCGGATCCGAACCCGCCATGGATTACCTGTATTTCTCCCGCGGTAGGGCGGTTATCACCATATCTGTTGTTTGGCGAGGTAGGCGGCTGGCGAGCAACGTACTTTCTTAAAAGTCCTCGTTTGATGAGATCGGCAATTTGCTCCTTCAACTGGAAACAATCTTCCGTTCTACGCCCGTGATCTCGGTGGAACTCGCAGTACTTGTTTTGGTCTCTCTTTTGGGGATCCGTCTTGATTTTTGCCGGCCATCTCACGAATTCTTTGTGCTTAATCTCGGTAAGCACTTGGGCTATGTGGACGTTCAACGGTGGCAAAACCAGTTCCGAGCGACGAAGTGGAGTCCAAGGACGTCTCTCGTTGTCTCGTCGTCTGGTGTCCTGGTCTGATTTCCTGCTTTTGCCCCCGTCCTTGTGGTCGGATCGTCACGTATCGGGTTCTTTCCTTTTGCTATCTTCTCTTCCTCCTCGCCTTCTCCGTTTGACTTCGACCAATTCTTTCGCGGCAATGTACTTATCGGCTTTGCTCTGGAGGGCGGACAGATTATCAGGAACATTCTTCGAAAGAGAATCGAACAATGGCCCCGAGCGAAGTCCTTCCATCATTGCCATCACGACTACCTTATCACTGGGATCTTCTACCTCTAAGACGGCTTGGTTGAACCGCCTCACATAGTCCTTCAAGCTCTCATTCTCCCTTTGATGGATGGTGAACAGGTGGGAAGCATTCTTCTGCCTAACTCGGTAGCTCATGAAATTGGCGATGAAGAGTCTGCTCAGCTCGCCAAATGAGTCTATGGTTCCTGGCGTTAATTTTCTGAACCATGACCTCGCCGATCCCCTCAATGTGGCCGAGAATGCCTTACACATGACTTCGTCAGTGCATCCTTGAAGCGACATCAGACTTTTGTAGGAATCTAGGTGGTCCATCGGGTCAGTCTTTCCCTCATAGGTTCCTAGTTGGGTTGGTAATTTGAATCGGGAAGATACCCTAGTCCGCATAACTCGATTTGTAAATGGAGGTTCTGTCTGTCGTACCAGAGTTTCTACCGTTATCGGAACATTCACACCTGCATTGATGGCGTCAATCTTGGCGTTGAGGTCTCTGATCTGCTGATTAGTGAGTTCGCCCTGATGCCCATGCTCGTTGTTATTACGGTGAGGAGAACGTCCCCTTGGCCTGTCACCTCCTTCATCCACTTCTTGCGTTTTGCTGGATGATCGGGATTCCGACCAAAAGCTTCTTTCTCAGCGGCGGGGAATAGGAGATTGACGACTTCTAACCCGTCCAGTACTATGACCGTCCTCGCTGGATCGACGGGGGCGAGGAAGCTGGCGTTCAGGAATGGGCGCAGGAGGCGGGTTAGCCGTCAGGTGCTGCAACAAGCGAGCGTTATTCTCGTTTATGATTCTCATTTGTTCGGCCATCCCATGGATCTCACGGTGGAGGCCTTCCAAATCCGGAACTTGGCTGGCATTGGCCATAGGACGAGCTCTGTTCTCCAAAGGACTGCTGGCGCTTGGTCTAGGTAATAATCGGCTGCGCAAGTGCATAGAAATTTGAGAACTGTCTTTCCCACAGATGGTGCCAAACTATTGTGGTAAAAATCTGGGGGGGGCGAGCAACAAACAGTCAATATTGCTCGAAGCGGCGAGGTAAGAACCTCGGAAAAATCTAGGCGACCTGCACAGGCAAATAAATGTAATCGGCCGGGGCGAGACTGCTCAAAACCCCTCCGGCGTGGAGATCAGATAAAGGCGATATGAGGATAAGGAGTATGGCAGAGAGCTCTATTAATGTAATAACACAGTGAGGTGTGTGTATTGGGCGTACCTTTGAATTATGGGGAGCGGCCTTTATATAGAGGAGTGGTGGAGAATTATGCGGAGATCATGCCGAGATCCTCGGGTGGATAGGTTTGGAAGTCTATCCCGGAGATAATGGAGATGAATTAGAAGTTCTTGCCAACTAGAGAGTAACCCGAAATCATAGGCTGGGTTGCCGGAGCGAATATTG
>BRYF01000002.1:10097500-10100000 GCA_030159135.1 Actinidia polygama | reverse complement strand
TGTCTGTTAGAGTCTGTTTTTGTTGATTTTTAATTTGTCATGTCCGCTTTTGATAGGTTTCCAAGCTTTCTAGTTTTCTATGATTCGGGTTGCCCCTACCTGTTTTCCCTATTGGAATGGGTCCAAGTTGCTATTGTAGTTTTCTGATGACTTGTTGAAAAACTTTGAAAAGATTCAAATTGTAGGGTTAGGGTTTTGCCCCCTCAAGTCCTTCTACTGCTAAGATGGTTTCAAGGTAGTAAGAGGACTTGAGAAGTCCTTTGGTATGTAGATGTATCCGTGGGTATAGTTCGGAGCTCATAGAGAGTTCAGTTAACTCTTTCCAAATGTCAAATCTCATAGGCCAGAGCTCAGGGCTCACGGAGAGCTCGGCTAACTCTGCGCCCAATTGTCTGTCATTACTTGGTTGAGCTCGTTCTTATTGTCTTGTTCTGTTTTTAGAATATGGAGTTGAACTGAGCTCAACTATTAGTGCATGACGATACTGTCATGGAAAAGTTTATAAGAGACCATAATATCCCAAATGACGTGATAAAGAGGTCGAGACCTAGGGAGGAGGCCAACACCGTAGAAGGAGAAGGGAATCGCATCTCGATTTGTATTTGGTTGATTCACCAAGAGGGGCTTAGATTCAGTATCAGTCCTTTGCTGAAGGAAGTTATGGCTCATTGCTAACTCACCTTCATGAAAGTGTTCGTCAATCTTTTTTGAATTGTTCTCGCGATGGACGGGTTGATGTAGAGGGAGGGGCTGCCATTCGACGCCTCGGATCTGCTACGTGTATATTGCATAGTGCATTTCGAGGAGAGACCCACAAGCATGAATGTACACCGGCAATCACTATCTCCGACTTTGGAAACCCTATCAGCCCCAAATGAGGCTGGTAATCGATGCCCCAAACAAAGATATATGTATTTGAATGAGTTTATTTGGGCCTCAAAGAATTGGGAGTTCCAAGATGGAGATAATGGTCTCTGTTCATTTCCCGATATAATGGGTATATCCCAACTGGTAAGTATTTGGTCTTATACTTTGTTGATTTTCGTACCTCGGTTATGTAGATTTATAGTACTTGTACATTTTCATATACTACTGATCTGACGATTTTCATCTCGATTGACTTGTTTCAGGATTCAATAGCAAGTTTTGGAAGAGATCTGACCAGTGCGTTGCTACCATTGAAGCGATTAACAACTGTGGCAGGACTACAAAAGTAGTCGTGCTGTTAAATTACGTGCAATATACCGCCACATCATCCCTTATTGGGCTGACATACTTGGTCAAGTTATGCTCACGGCTTTGCGCATCTGAGATCGGGTTGCCCGACATCGTACAACCAACTCCGAGAAGTTAAGCGAAGAGCTTAAAGAGAACACTCGAATTGCTTAAGCTCTTGACTCAGACGAGCAGAGATCCACTCCCAATACCTCTAGTGCGAGTTCGCTTGGCCTCTTTAACAACTCGAGAGAACTTGAAGATGGTGAGGAAGTCAATCGAGGTGATCTTCCAGTTCTTGTTCTTTTGGAAGCCCCCGCTCTAGCTCCAGTTGCTAGCGTATTGGTGGTCAGCTCAGGTTCGGAAGTTATGTCTGACCTTTCCTTTCCCCCTATCCTTCCATTGGCTGAAGACGTGATTGAACACTCTTTTAACCTTTGGTGGAGCAAATTCAGACTCTTCAATCGAGATGGCACCAAAGCCAAAAGACACTACATCGAAGAAGAAGGGCAAGGGAGTTGCTGCCAAAATAGTCCCCAGTCCAAGATCCAGTCCCAGCTCTCAGAAGAAGGGCAAGGGGTTGCAACCAATCTCCTAGCCATGCAACATGTGCAAGTAAACAAACGAGCTTCTGTCTATTCATTCTTCTTTTAGAATGTTTTTTAAGTTCTTGTTGCTTTAGCAGAGCCTCTAGAGGGTTATGGCCAATAGGATCGTATTTATAAGCCCTCAGGCGAGCTGAAAAAGGCCCAAACATATGAGAGTGACTTGAAGAAGATGAAGGATGCCCTGGCTATCGAGGCAAAGAAACGGGAGGCTAGTGACAATCTCACAAGTCCTTGATCAAGTTTGATGTTGCCAAGGAGAGAATGAATGTTGCACTGCAGGAACTCATCGAGCTCCAAAAAGTAGCCTCAGCCCTGGTGTATCAACGAGTATTTGATCGAGGCTCCAACCGATTGGAGACTACTATACAAGATTGGGGGCTGAGCTACGACCAGGGATTTCTCAAGAGGAATGGCTCGCATGTCTTCAAGAACTCAGTATTCCTGTAAAGCACCTCGCTTGGAACGCAGCGGCACTTGAGGTGGAAGACCTTGATCCTCCCGAGCCATACTCACCCATCCTACTACTAGACTTTAATGAAGAGGAGTATGTCAACCATCCCACGGAGGATGGAGTTGAAGAGGGAGGCATAGGGGACTCCAATGAAGCAAACAAGCTTAGGGACGAATTGGGGATGAGCAGGGATGGAGGTGAAGATCAGGACATCTCCCTCAAAATG
>BRYF01000002.1:10087500-10090000 GCA_030159135.1 Actinidia polygama | reverse complement strand
AACCTCGTGTATGTGTATAATGATGCATATCTCCCCATAGATCCTATTATCAAGATCTGGGTGATTTTGTTGCCCTATCGTGTGAATAGTATCCAAAGGTAGGTCTTCCTCCAAGCGCCGTTATCTTCATCATTACCTTGGTCAAACCTTGGATTAGGTTTGACTTCAGTTTCCTCTGCCTTGGTCTTATCATGATAAACATTTGCTTCAAGTGTCCAGTTTGAACGAGCTGATCAAGAAAAATCTCGAGGGCTCAACAATTCTCGATTATGTGCCATTTTCTACTCATGAAAGCCGCACTTCCACCTCTGATTGCGCTTTGTGGGATCTCCTCTCATGGGGTTTCAGTAGTACGGCTTGTCTCGGATTCGAGTGAAGAGTTTATGGATTGTCTCTTTAAAGACTACGTTGATGCCTTGCATTACCTGATATTCCCGGCCCCCCGTACTTTCCCAATGCTTGAACTTGCCATTTTCCCTAGAAAAAGACTCTATAGCTCGTTCTGCTTGCTTGACATCCTCCTCTAGCCGAACAAACATTTCCAATCTAGACATGAGGTCGCGAAGATTGACTAGGGAATTGAGTGTTAAGTTTTCCCACAACTTTTTACCTGGGATCAGCCCAAGCTTGTAGTTGACCACGACAAGCTCCTTTGAGCACTCCTCAATTTCACTGTAGAGCTTCTAATACCGCTTGTTGTAATTGTGGAGTGTCTTGTTTTTACCTTTTCGGAGTGCCATGAGAGAGTTGACACCCTTAAGTGCCTTTATGTTGATAACAAACCAAGCCATGAATGACTTAGAGAGTCGATAGAAGCTCCCTATGGACTCGATGGAAAGCTATTCAAACCACTTCAACCCGAGGTCACCTAGGCTCGATGGAAACATCCTGCGCATAAATGCGCCAAGGTGGTTCCAAAGTGCTATCACCTACCTAAAATGGGTGAGGTGGGACCTCGGATCTGATTTCCCGTCATGTAAGGTGAACTTCAGTGGGCTTAACTTTTGCTGGGTAGACCACACCTCGGAAGGTGGGATCAAGTTGTTGGGCACCAGAACTTGTTGCAAATCTGCCAATTGGGCTTCTAGTCGCCGTATGGTGGCAACTTGGTTGTCTTCTCCTCATTAGAGAGCAACCGACTCGACCGTTGCCTGTAGTGGCCCTAGGGTGCCATCCGGGCATCGACCTACTCCCCCCTCGCTTGGAGTTCTGATCATGAGAAGCTGCTCCCATCGAGTGGATCGACTGCCAGTTTTGTCATTTGTGCTTTTAGAGGCCGTTATATTGATTTGTAGATGTCTATGATCGATTTTTCACAAACGGCACCAATTGTGGGGTGTGAGTGTTTAAGAAATTGAGAAAGGAAATAAAAAATAGATACCTATGGCGATTGAGTGATGGTTGACGATAGCTGCTAGTGTTTCACCTATTTTCTGGAAGACAACAATAGTGAGTTTGGCCGCTAGAACTGTTTTTGAGAAACGGCTATCCGACGGTCAAGTCAAGTGACCAGAAAGGTATGTAAAGTAGAGAGAGAAAGTGCAACAATGACTAAAGATAGCTAAAATTGTGTACCTTTGAGAGAATAATGGATGTCCTTCTATAACATAATTCGACACATGCCTGACTGCGCCAACTGTCTTGTCATTGGGACAGACTGCAGTTTGACGCGTGACTCGACGCACTGACTGTTGTGTCAGTGAGTGGGCGACTGACTCAGTTATGCCCCTAAGACATGGCTGGTGCCTAGCCTGTCATGTCGCTCAGTGTTAGAATTTGGGCGTGTGGGTGTCAAAAGAAATTTTACGACGAAGTTACCCTTTGCCCTCGTCATACCCTCGGGATCTCTGCCGACCGGTCAAAGTTGGTACTTGATATTTTACCCCATTAGACTACATTTGATACTTAACATTTTCCTTCATATAAATGTGACAAAATCCTATGCCTATAATATTTGGATTAATTGAATATTTTTCATAAATGATTTATTTTGTTATTTTTTTACCAATTACCTAAAAAGTACAAGGCCCCATTGTGGTGGGCTGGCAATACTTAACTTGAGAAGTGCAATTTTGTTTATCTAATTTTTAGTTTACCTTACAACATCTTCAACAATGCTAAAAAAATCCAAAATTAAGATCCAAACTACTCCAACCATACTTTATTTTGAAGCTCCAAAATTTTGAGTATCTAAATATAAATACTCATTCAGAAACTGGAGATGAGTCTCCATTTTTACACTGTTAATTTTGCTAAAATATGTATAACTTTCAATTAATAAAATTATTTTTTATAAAATTGGTGCTATTAAAAAGATATTAATAGACTTTTAAAATGATCTCAATATTAAATGTATATACTAAAAATTCAAAAAATCATAGCTTGAATTTTTTGAAAGAAATGTGTTATATAATTGAATTTTTAAGGAATGTGATAAGTTTTGAAGGAAAAGTAGAGGAATGAATTGCCACCTTTATTTGGTTCTCGTTTTCAAAATTTG
>BRYF01000002.1:10050000-10052500 GCA_030159135.1 Actinidia polygama | reverse complement strand
ATTATGTGCAAAGTGTTGATTGTGTTGTTCATTAGTAATATCATGAATAACCGAAAAATTAAATGCTTAAGCTTGCAAAGTGTTGATTGTGTTGTTTATAAGTAATATGTGATTAAACAATGTTTTACATGTGTTTCAGGGAAGAGTGAAGACGTACACGAGCAAAGGAGATGATCTACAAAGTCCTGAAGCAGAAGAAGATGAAGAACAAGAGAGTATAGGCAAGAGAGCATAAAAGTTATAGAGAAAGTGCAAATGTACCGCTAGAAGATAAAACCAGTACCAGTACTAGCTAGATAATGGTGCAATCTTGTTCCTGGTAAAGCTAATGCAGAACACATTTGTACCATACCTCGATGCTACCGGTATTAGGAAGATGTCGTACCGGTAGAGTTGCTCAGGAAAGAAAGCGCAAAAAGACTGAATCATCCTTAATATTGAAGGCATTAATGTAATATTACCTACGTAAGTTACTAGTAGTGTTGTACTTTTGAGAACTTAAGTCATTTCCTTAGATTTTAATTTTAGATTCATTTAGATTCTCTCTTTACTTTCTCTCTAGTTCTTGAGCAATTTCAACAATTTTTCAAGTGCTTTGTAATCCGAATTCGATTTTGATTGAAGATTTATTTTATTACAAGATTCTTTACTCAAATGCATTCAATTTGAGGTTTCGTTTTCTAATTTCAATACTTGTTCTTTAACAGTATTTGATCTGAATTCTAGGATTTGTGTGTAATTATTTTCTATTTTCTAATTTCTTTTGTAGAAAACTTGTTAGTAATTGCATTTTAATTCTTGTTTTTTGATTATGATTTCTATGTTTTTCATTGCCTTGTTATTTTCTACTATGGGATTTCTAGGCTTAATTTCTTAGATTAGTTTAAAGTAAAGTCTTAACTAATAAGTTCTAAATCTTTCTCTCGTACTCAATTTTACATAATATCAGTGAATTGTTGTTGGTGAATTTTTGGTCAAAATTGAAAATTGTATATACTTGGGTAAAATTGTTGGAATTATGTTAATTTCGCAAGCATGTCTTTTTTTCCTTGCATCCTTTGGGGATGTTTGGTAACATTTTTTTTTAAATCGAAACTAAAAATATGTTTGTGTTCACCTCTTTTTAAACTATTTAAAAATAAAAATACGTTTGTATTCATCTTTTTTAAAATTATTTTAAAAAATGGTGACGATGCGGTGGAGACGGTGGATGAGGTAGCGTGGCGGTGGCGGTGGTGGTGGAGGAGGTGGAGGAGGAGGTAGTGGTGGTGGCGATGGAGGTAGAGGTGGTCGAGGAGGAGGAGGAGGTGGCGGTGGCGGTGGAGGAGGTGGTGGTGGAAGAGGAGGAGGAATGGAAGTGGAGATGGTGGAGGAGGAGGAGAAGGAGGTGGCGGCGGTGGTGGTGGTGGCGGAGTTAGTGGTGGTGGTGGTGTTTGGAAAAATTTAGAAGTTTTTGGATGAATTTTTTTTGAAAATAAAATAAAAATAATTTTTTTTTACTATTTTTAAAAATAGTGGTAGTAGTTTTGCCTTATTTTTATTTATAAATAACAACACAAATAATTTTTTTATTTTTATTTATAAATAATAAAAAATAAAAAAACAAAAATAAAATAATTAACAAACATACATTTTGTGCTTGTGTGAATGTCTATTTGAAGGACTTGCACCAGGATTGTACACATTGGAAAAAAAGTATAAATCTCATTAATGGTCCCTATAATTTGATCAATGTCTCACTATAATCCTTATAGTTCAAATTTCAATAACTAGAAATATAAAGTTTTAATTTAGTTTTAATATAATTTATCCGTCAATACTAGTTAATAATTTTAATCGAAATCGAGCATCAAAACTCACATGACCTTTTTTATAATGTAAATTTATAACTATTTGTCCCTATATTTTGGTTAAAGGTTGATTTAGTTTCTAAAAGTGGTTTTAAATTGTTTAACTGACATATATTGATAGGGGAGTTGCTTTTCCCCCCTCCCGTGTCAGACCCCTCCCCTGGCCCCACTCCCAAATTTACCCTTTTGTCCTTCCTCTCTTTTATCCTTTCCCCACTTCTAAATTTTTATATTTTTTGACTAAATATTTTTTATTATATGTTATATATATTTTTTATATTTTTTAGTTATAGATGTTAGGAGTCATTATTTATAAAAAATTTAAAAAGTAAAAATATGGAACACTACTCTCTCTCTTGTTTTTTTTCCTTCAGTTTTTTGTATTTTTTTAGTTTTTTTTTCATTAGTTTTTTTCTTTTTTTATTTATTTTTTAAAGTTTTGTGTATTTTTTTTTTTGTTGTTATTTTTTTTCAGTTTTGCGTAATTTTTTTTAGTTTTGTTTTCAGTTTTGTGTAATTTGTTTTTAGTTTTTTTTTGAAACAAAACTAATAAAAAAAAAAAAAATGCACAACAACTGAAAAAAAATTAATAAAACAAAAATACACAAAACTGAAAAAAAAAAAACAAAATTAAAAAAAATTAAAAAAAT
>BRYF01000002.1:10040000-10045000 GCA_030159135.1 Actinidia polygama | reverse complement strand
TCTTCTGCTCCTACTTATTATCCAAATATAAAACTAAAATGACAAAATACCACGAGCTTGTTTAACTTAATTACAAATATATTCTCATAAATAACCAATTAATGTGACTCATTTTATTCTTTTGATCATTCTCTCATTTCTCTCTTTCTATCGTATAATTGAAGACCTACTTCACACTAGAGGTAGTGTCTCTTCGCCCACCACTATTTGTCTCTTTGCCCACCACTGTCTCTGATTGTCTCCGTCCACCGTTTATTTGTTATTTTCTTAATGTTAAATTTGAAAAATAATTTTTACACTCCTTTTTCTATCAAATGCATTCCAATTTTTGTCTTTATTATGGAGTGCATTTGATAAAAAAAGAGTGAAAAATAAGTTATCAAATGCACTTCATAATAAGGACAAAAAATAGAGTACATTTGATCAAAAAAGGAGTGCAAAAATTATTTTCCTTAAATTTTCATGAACATGTCGTATTTTTTGTTATTTGGTAATGTATTTTTAATTAAAAAATAAATTTATTTATTTATTTTTATTAAATTAAGGGTAAGAATCATTATAGACTATTTTAAAAAAAATTAGTAAACACAACATAGTTGCTCAAATTTGTAATTTCATATCTATTAAAAATATACTTTAACAGCTTCTGCTTAATAGCCAAAATTTAGAATCTTTCTAGTAAAAACAAAAAGTTAATTTTTATAGCAATTGCAACACCTTTGTAATGAAAGTCTCTTTTGTGAACAAATTCATTCCTTATAGTATTTTATTCATAGAAATATAATAAGGCAATTGTAAATGTATACTCTAATTGCTGACCCCGAATAATGTTTTTTAATTGTCATTATTTGAAAAAGAAAATGACTTTTCCTTTTATCACGAAACATGTAAATATTTCTTGATGTTACTATAAATGCAAGTTGTCATGCCCGGGATAAACAAAATCCGGCCACATAAGCAAACATTTCAAATAAAAAAAAGTCAACGGAAACAATATGATTGTCTTGACATCAAAGTACAATTAATTCCTCCCGTGGGACCATACTCTCCATGGGCTATCAAGTACAAGACAAGGATAATAATCAACGAACAATGTCCACACCGGGCCAAAAGAATATTATAATTTTTTAAAAATATACATTAATAAGTTCTCTAAACAAAATAGACAAATGACATCCACATGCCTCAAGAATCAGGATAGACCTCGGTACTTGAAATTTATTTCAAAGTAAAGGTAAGTTATCTTGAGATAATTTAACAATGTGTTTGATGCCTCAAGCCAAAAACCATGATATCAAAATGTGTTTTTTCAACTCATGATTTTCAAAACCAATGATTTCTCAAGTTATTCGACTTTTTCTCGGAAAGTATTGATCTAATAATTTGGAATGACATACATAGGCTAGTACGTAAACCAGCCTCATCATGCACCGAGCATGTGAGACAATATCCGGCCAAATTATCTATTACTAATCGAGGGCTTTGGCTTTCCCTCTCGCGCGGGTTTTCGGTCTCTCACCATTGACTTATTCTAAGCTATCTTATTCCGGGTACACTAATGTACCAAATCCGGCACTAGGGCGTGTCATTCTCAAAATAATTTCCAAATTATATTTATCAAAATTTTAATGCAACAATATAAGTATACAAGATGTCATAATCCTCAATATAAGCCATTATTGAAGCAAACTAAATTTGTTTACTTTAAGATATTTTCATAAGCAATCAAAGAAGGTGACTACAGGTAGTGGTTTGGGCACTACCAGTAGACGGGATTCCAGAGGCGAACTCAATAATTCACTACTAGTAGTTAATACGAGTACTACCAGTAAACACATCCAGAGGCTAAATCAAAATATTCACTACTGATAGTGAATTCGAGTACTACCGGTAGACAACGATCCATAGACCAAATAGGAATATTCATTACCGGTAGTGAATAAAGTACTACCTGTAGAAGACGTTTTCGAGGCAAAAATTGAATATTCACTACCGATAGTGGATTCGAATAATACCGATAGATCAGGCAATCGAGTCAGCTTCAGTGACAAGGGAACTACTAGTAGGGAATTTATGACTACAGGTAAACAACACTAAAAACAAAATATTTTCAGATCGTAGAACTTTCGATTTTCTATTAAACCAAACTCTTGTTCATCAAAAACTAAGTTTTTCAAGTTAGGGTTCGATACCTAAATTAATACCTTAATAGGCTAAGTATAAGCCTCAACACATTCCAAAAATTAAACCCTAACAAGTTAACCCATTTTACTAAACGCAAGAAGCTCCAAATAGATGATGAAGATGAGATTGTCCACCACTCCAACTTGTTCTGATTCCAAATGCTTTTGGTTCAATGCGAAGCCCTTGTTGAGTTAATGTTTTTCCTTCAAAAAACCACTATCTAAATATCACTCAAATCTTGACTCAAAGATTGAAACCCGAGAGAGAAGAGAAATAAATGCTAAAAATTAAATGCTATTTGGGAAAGATTGGGTCAAAAGGAGAGAGAGAGAGAGAGTAAATATCCATTTGGGCCTTAAGCCTTTTTTGCCAATTTTGGGTCAAACAATTGATTTCCTCTCCCCCACAAATCCACTTACAAGTCCACACTCATAAGCCCAAAATAAATACACTTAAACCCAATTACACCAAAGTGACCTAATTAAATTAAATGGGTTCAATTTTTATTAAAGTTCATAATGGTAAATATATAGATACACATATATATACACACATAGTATAATGACATCACATATGCGTCCTAGTTATATATATTCCTAAAAAGAAAAATTTTGTAACCTTACACAAGTGATTGGAAAAGCATATCATTTAATAACTCATTTAACTTCCATCATAAATAAAAATAAGTTGTTTTACCAACTTTCTTAATTACACTTTTAGGAAATGAAATTATGTTTTAACAAGTGTCATAAAAAAATAGAATTAAAGGAAAAAAAATAGTGGGAAACAAATGAGAATACTAAATTAAGTCCCACTGTGGTTTAGTGATCATGCAACAACAACAAATACTGTAAAATTGTGATTTTATGGAGAGGGTTGCTTACCCATTGTGATTGAGCGGGATTGAAATTAGGATATAGTATAGCTTGACAAAAAAGAAAAAGAAAAAGAAAAAAAAGAATACCAAATCAAAATTTACTTGTTACACCTAGAGAGGTAAGGTAAAATGTGACTTAACAAAGATGCTAATTGTGGGGTTGTTGTTATGTAGAGAAAATCGATGATAGACACCCGCGGCGGTTATACGATTGCGTCGGTAGCTTCAACCCGTCGTCTGGTTAACCAGTAATACCCTAATTGCGTTTAGAGAAATAGTGAAATCGGCTGCCGAAGCTGTTTTCGAAAAACGGCTCTCCGACGGTCAAGTCACGTTCGGAATCTTAGAGAGAGAAAGAGTATGTATGGTTTGATAACCAAGTTACACGTACCTCCGTGAAAACAACAGTGTTCCCTTTTGTACCTTAACTCCACGTGTGGCTCGACGCGCTAGCTGTCTCGTCACTTGACAAACTATAACTCGGCGCGTGCTCATACGCGCTGATTACTGTGTTAGTGAGTAGGCGGATGACCCAGCTATGCCCCTACGACGTGGCTGATATCTCATGATCAATTGTCGACATCTTCATCCGGGCGTGGGGGTTGTCAGAAGGTACTCCGATGTGCCTTGGGAATACCGCCGGCCGTTACCCCCGTCCAAACTCTCAGCGTAGTTATTGTTCCGAGCTCGCTGAGCAGCAACACCTCAGATGTAACGAAGGCCTTAGCCCAGACGGTATTTATCTTTGGTAGTGTCTGCTCCGAACTCCAGCGCAGTCAAACTCCAGCGTAGAAGACCTCCGAGCTCGTTCTGTAGCGACACTTCAACGGAGACCTCTGCCATAGCAAAGCCAGTGTTGAATAGTGTCCGCACCGATCTCCAGCGCAAGGAACTACCGAGTTTGCTTTGTAGTGATAGGCCGACTAGGTTCCTACCCTAGTAAAATCAGATTACGTCATTGTATAATTTGTCCCCTTACACTAATAATGACCATTGTGACCCTAACACACACACCACCTGCGCCTCCCAAATGTGAAAGTGCACGCATTTTGACTCGGGACTTCACAACAAATCACCAAGTGCTCAGATCTCTTCCCACTCAAAAAGAACATCGGATATATTAACAATTTCTTCAATTATCTCCCCCATTCCCTACAGTGACACACTACCATTGGCTCCAATTATGTGGACATCTGGTCCCATCATAGAAAAGCCGTTCCTTGGAAAAATCAAGTGCTTCCCATTTATATGACCAGGATCATATCAGGACTTGCCTTTTTTTTTTTCGCTTTAACAACATATCAACAAAAAAAAAGTATTTTATCAAGATTTTTGTACACAAGCAATGAAGAGTGTTTTGTTCAAATGAAAAGTTCACACGAATTTCTATATCATTTTATTTGAAAATTCTGCACAAATTTTCTGTTTATAAATCACTACTCTATCAACGTTATCAGCTAAGAAAGAAAATAAACGGAGTAGACTTCTCTAGAACTTTCCATCTTGTACCACTCAGTGATCTGAATCGTTCATCTTGTAGAACACATCAAAAAAAATATTTGTGCAAATAATCAAGTTGATCAGAGATTAATAATCACATGATCATATCACATTCTTCTTAAAAAAATAGATGGTTTTTCTTGAAACTATCTTGAATAGAAATGTTTCCATAATGTAACTACCAATACCCGATAAATTCGATTTTCTTGCATATATTATAATCTCAACTGGTCCTACACGAATTGAGCAGTTCGGATCATCACTGTCGACTCACAACATGCCACCTTTATTATAAAGCTTATACCCTAAAGTTTAGAGATGCAAGGTCATTTTCAGATACATCAAGAAGATCACCAACTAGAATCTACTCTGGTGGGTGGGCTGCCTTCCAAGATGAGCAGAATAGCGAAAACCATCTTATTAAATGAAAAATTCGTCA
>BRYF01000002.1:10022500-10025000 GCA_030159135.1 Actinidia polygama | reverse complement strand
AATTGTAATTACAAACTCGTCGAATTATTAGATGAGGTTTTCTACTAATTTTATATTCAAAAAGCCTATTTTTGTCTCCTCCTATCCTAGTCCCCTTTTCATCAGCCATCTGTTCAGGATGTCTCAAGGCCAAAACATGGTAATTTGGTTTTAAATTATTTGTTTCTTTACGTATTCTTTGATCCTTGCAGGCATTGTGTCTTAACCTCATGGATCAAATTGGAAAGAAAGAAGCTTACTTGAAAGAAGTGGAAGAACAGGTAAATGCTATTTGGCCATTTTGCTGTTGCCTTTTAGAGAACGGCACCGTAAACAAAATTTGTCTAAATTTTAAGAAAATATATTTGCACCACAGTTTAGAATATAAAGAGCAAACTTTTTTATTATCCCGTTATTGGTATGGAGTGAGAAATATGCCAACTCCTGACACTTACCGAACTTCTCTGTGACATTTTGATTCAAACTAATTGAAATATTTTCAAGTAGGGAGTTGTAGCTATTTTGTTTATAACTAATACTTATACATTAATAGATAGGTCCCTATTGCTATTAATTTTCGGTAATCTTGATTATAGTGAATTGTCAATATGTGTACTGCCTATAAAGTAACAATTGTTTGCATCAATTCCAGTAAACTTATTTCAACAGATTTGGTACTGATTCATAAAACATTTGTGAGACTTCTTAATTATTTTCTGAACCACGGAGTAGAATTATGCTTTCATAGGATCCATATTCAGCAGCTATCTCTAAATGCATGTGTTAGTCATATCACTGACTTGGCAATACTCATCTTGATCGGCAGATTGTTATATTAAAACAAATCATCAGCAACTTTTGTGAAGCTTGGAGCATCAATTTCTTTTAGGCATTTTGGAATAGAAAATATAAGGAAAATGATTTTTACACTCATTTTTTTACCAAATGCATTCCATTTTTTGTCCTTATTATGGAGTGCATTTGGTAAAAAAAAGAGTGAAAAAAAATTACCAAATGCACTCCATGATAAGAACAAAAAATGGAGTGCATTTGATAAAAAAAAAAGTGCAAAAATCATTTTCCAAATATAATCCTTTATCTTAGAAAACTTGTTTAGAATATTCTATTGTGCTGGGAAAATTACAGTCGCTGGGTTTGAGGAGCAACAAATTGTAACCACCACAAGCCTCCAAGATCCATGAGCGAATATCTCGCCTTGCCCATACTAGTCCACTACCACAAACACGGTGAGTAGACTAGGTGGCTGGTGGTCAGCCAGAGGCACTCTGATGCGTAAGTCCACAATATGGTTTATGGAGAATCAAAGTGATTGCAAGTAATGCAAGTAAGGTAACTAAATTGTTTACCTTGACCTTAAGGTTGGGGGTGCATTTGTAGTGTGGGATACATTTCTAACCAAGAACTCCAATCCCGTTGGAATTGGATTGTAATGGAAGTCTTTTTCTAGATAATCTGCTTGCTGTTTAAGGAACTTCCATAAAGATAATTTCCTCATCTTCTTAAATGAGGTTGTTTCCTTGTAAGTTGTCAACGTAATCTTTAATTTGGAGTTGACTGCCAACCTATGCTATTGACCTGCCAAGTGATGAACATGTGGCATCTGGCTGGTCTCGCATTGACAGAGTTCTGCAACCCTGGCCTAGATGAGCCCAGGCAGCTCTTTGCCAAAAACAAGCTTACTTGTCGGGCATCATCTATTACAAAAGATATGGAGACTATTTGTAGATCCTGTGTTGGTATTTGTCTAGTTTTCCTGACTTATTTGATTTCCACATAAAAATAAGGAGACTTTAGTACATATGAAAATTCTTCATCATTAAACAAGCGAGTTAACGTGTACATTGCATAAATATCTCTAACTTCAACAGGAAAAAACAAAAAAACTATTTTACATTTATGCTATACCACGAGCCAGTCCTATAGTCCTAAACATGTTCCATAGGTCATATTCGGGACTCCTGTAAATTTCAGGTGAAAATTAGTGCGCGCCAGGATTTGATTTTTTAGTATTTGAATGTTAGCATGACAGATCTTTTTGCGTTAGTCATTGATCTTTCTGTCTCTTGTTGAATTTATAATTATAAATTGGTTCATCTTCCACATACTAACTTCTGTTAAATAAAAGATTGCAGGTCTCCAAAATCTGATGTTGCGTAATCAGCAATTGCTCGATTCTGGAAATACGCCTTCTCTTTGCCATTCATAGTAGCCTGAGTATGTATTTCTTCCATTACTTTGAGCATATACATATATAGTTTTGTTGTTTTGCATCGTGTGATTTTCTGATCTAGTGTCAGTTTGGTTTTGCTACTTTATTATTCGGTCACATGATGATTTGTTGAACAATTAAAAGTCTTTTGCACTTCAATTGTTTATTCTGTCGCTGAAAATTTAATATCATTATCTACTTGAGGCTTTAACTGTAACTCTGTTTCAGCATACTACTTCATAGGAACTTGATCCTCCTAAGTAGCCAATGGCTTATTTAAATTATATTCCC
>BRYF01000002.1:10007500-10010000 GCA_030159135.1 Actinidia polygama | reverse complement strand
CATACAAAAATCGATAAAAAAAAACATTGTCTTAATATTATTTGTTGATGATCAATTGATGTTTGGTTGCTGAAAAGGATTTATTAAATAAATTTAAAATAATAGAGAAAAAAGTATTCTTCCTTTTTTATTCTTTTACATACCTTTTTTATTTTTTTCGCAAAAATCGTCCTTAAATCTATTATGCAAATAAGAACTAGCACTCAGTTTAATAATTTATTGGGGTTGCTAGCTAGCGTATTCTGAAATTTAGAGAGTTGTATTTGTTTTTGGTTTTCGTAATCAAGTCTCAAAAGGATATTAAGCTAAACTTTCAGAGAGCAAGTAAGCCAAAAGGGTGCATTTGCAAACACCCCAAATAACAATTGATATCTGTACTATTCTCTTTAAATTAATCATCCACATAGATTAATTTACACTGACGCACACAACACACACATTCGATCTGATGGGGTAATCCTTGCATGCTTCATGATTTTGCCCACATTCCCAACCATCCTATCCCCCGTCCGTGTCTCTCACAATCATCTCCTCCACTCCCCCCTCCTGTTCCCTCAATTTCAACTTCATCCTCTCTAACCCCACAAACCTCCAGTTGAATTTTATATTATCACAAATGCTAGGGTACACAAGGCTAGGGTTGGTGCTGAAGATTGTAAATATATATATATATATATATACAATTACTCTATTATTTCTTATGTTGAATCAAGTGTCCATTTGATTTGCAATAATGTACTAGCTTTTTATTTTTAATTAATTTTGCTTAAAGTGAGGCAGAAACTAAAAATAACAACACTTCATTGGGTTCAAAGCAAGCACTTTTTAAGTTATAATTTTAATTTAATGATTTTGGGCCTGTTTAATATATAACTTATAAATTAGTTTTTTTAGATCGATTATGATTTCTTTTATTTTATTAACATAAAAAACTTACAAAATAAACTGTAAATATATTTCTCAATTTTTTTAGAGGTTTGATTAAACGTTGCCTACAAATAGCATGGTTACACTTCAAAACCTTCCAAAATAGCTTTTATAGTGACATGTATTATGTTTTTAAAAACAACATTCGGATAAAAGGCCTAGAGGTAGAGTGAGCAGGGTGACCAGAGGGGTCGTGGAGAAAATCTACTACTATCCTAAAATTATATTAGCTAAATCATTTAAGGTGCCTGACGTTTTTTGTATTATCTACAAATGCTCCACTATTTCCTAATTAAAAGGTAAAAAAAAAAAACAGTCACATCCATATTTGCTCTCTACGAGGATCATATGTTGTTGGAGATTGACGCCCAAATTTGTCATCATCGTTGATTATGAGAGAAAAAAATTCTTCAATTGTACTCGTACTAATATAGGTGGTGCCCCTCCTATCTTAAATCCTTAGCTTCGTTTGCCACTCATAGCTAATATTACCTACTAAATAGTCTTTAAAAAAATAAAAATGAAAAGAAAACTTGAGAGAAGTGAGCCCAGCTTAAGTCCTTGTCTGGTCCATTTAATCTTTCAGTAGGATGAGCATTCATTCCCCTACTCCAAAAGCTGTGAACCTTCTCTTGGAGTACATGGTCATGTTCTCCACTATAATGTTTATCTTGTTAGTGACTCTTGGTATTTTAGGAACCAACAAATTCTATTTGGTTAGCTTTCTCTAAAGGCTCACAGTTATACAATGCCTGTGCAAAACTTTTTTTATTTTTCTAATTATTATTTTAACCATAAAAGGACAGTAATTAGTAATTGTTGAAAACATGAAAATGTATTTTCAAAAATAAAAACTTCGAATTAACCTCACTTTTGAGTTCACACCAAACTAAAAGTGTTCTCTTGATAATAATATAGATTAGAAAACCCTTCTAGCAAGATTTGTGGTCACATCCTTACTTTAAATTTAAAGTCAAATCTCTTTATTTTATTTAGATTTTTTGGGTTGGAGGGCATATATTCATGCTTCAAGTGGGGTCAGCTTGAATCTGAGCGTAGGGATTGAGTTAGGTATGTATTGGGAAACCCTTGTTCCACCTCCTGTCTTATAAGCGCTCTCAATGATGACCTGAGCTTATTTGAAGCCTTTGGCAAAATTACTAATTTGGGCCTTTTTTATTTAAATATGAATTTAAATACTAATTATTAGTTGTTATTTTGTCATTCTTTTATTCAAACTTCAAAATTTATTTTACTCACATTTCAACTATTGTAACTAAAATAGTAGAAGGTTGGAACTTTGCTGTTGTAGTTTTGGACAAGTTTTTTTCTCATTTTTTCCCTTGAACTTTCAATAAATTACTAATTTTTAGTTGCACCTTTGCAAAATAGATCTTTTTACTCTATACTATATATATTATAGAAAAGGGTATTTTTATGAAATAGTCTTCTAAAAGCTCCAAGACTTCATTTCTAATTTTTGTTTTCTAACTTTCTAAACAACTATTGGACTACCCATTAGGAAGAATTTAAGAAAATATACAAAAACAAACAAACAAACAAACAATATGCT
>BRYF01000002.1:9987500-10000000 GCA_030159135.1 Actinidia polygama | reverse complement strand
CCATTCCTATACTACATGCATCTGACATTGGTTTCTTTACTGATATGTAATTTGTTCTGATGAAAAAACAAAGTGTGCATGCTTATAAATGCATATAGTTGGGGAAAAAAATCCTTCTATCTTTTCTTCCGTATCCTTTGTTTTATGAGTACCCGAGGGGAAGGAGGACTTTTTGCTTTATGGGTGCACTGCTCTGATTCTTTCTGTTATTGAACATTGTAATGTTTGCTGAACCTCAGTACGGAGGTTAATTCATCTTCTGAGGTTTGATGAACCTTACAGCTCTTGAATAACACACATTTTTACTGAACAAAATAATAGGAGGAATGGTATGAAAATCACAACATCAATAACAAATGTCATAGAAATCATTATTAGCTAATGACGTGTCTGATAGAGGTGAGTATAATAGAATGTTATATACCCGTGTTTCTCATGGAAAGGGAAAATGAAAGGAAATATTCTCAAAGCACCCAATTCTGAAGAAGCACATTAACTATAGACCTTATACATGCAAATTAAAACATTTGCAGGTACTATATTTCACTTGCACGTGTTGTTTCTTTATTTCCAGGCCTCTTTTCTATGCAAGCAGCGTCATTATTTTCTGATGCCTGCTCCCCTGCAATTCTTCGCTCCACCATTGCAATCTTGGCTTTAATTTGCAGTGTTCTGATTTACGAGATAATCACTCAGTTGGGGCCATCTTTTTGGCAAAGAAAAGCTACTCTTTATGCAGTTGTTCTAGCTCTCTACCCCCTTTACTGGTTCTTCACTTTTCTTTATTATACAGATATTGCATCACTTACAGCAGTCCTTGCCATGTATCTTGTGTCTCTAAAGAAGAATTACCTCTTCAGTGCATTGGTAATAGCACCAGCTTGAGCTTATGTGTTTTATTTGGGTTGTTTTATTCCATGATAAATTTTACCAATCATATATTTGCTATCATGGTTATGAAACTGTTACCGACTACCTCTTCAGTTCATTGGTAATAGCATCAGCTTGAGCTTATGTGTTTGGTTTGGTTTGTTTTTACCAATAATCTATTTGCTGTCATGGTTATGTAACTTTTACCACCACATCCTTGCTTACTGATCACTAGTTAAGTAAATTTGAATAGTCAGCTTTTACATCCGGGTATGCACCAGATGTAAGTACAGCAACCTTCAGTATCGTGTCATTCAGGATTGTGCTGGCCTTCATCTGTCCTTTTCCCCCACCTGATCTATCAGGTACTTTTGCGGGAACTTAACTCTGCTGTGAGTTAAACTTTGTCCTAATTCTCATGCTTATTCTTTGGACAAAACTTTGATCTTATCATCATTTTCTGTTGTCCACAGGGTTGGTCTAATAACAGATTATTTCCTCCAGGTATCCATATGCTCTTTCCATATAGCCTTATGAAAATTGTTTTGTTTTTTTATTATTACTGAGGATAAGTTTTACAAAGTTTTCCAACTGCTTTGGTTGCTCTAAGGTGTTCTCCGTTCTTCATTATTATTTTGGCTTAATTGCAAACTTGGTCCCCAATGTATTGATTTTGTCTCATTTTGGTCCCCATTTATCAATTGCCCGGATTTAGTCCCCATTGTCTCTAATTTGTACCAATGTGGCCCCTAGGTCAGACTTCATCTCAACTCAGCATTAAATTGAGGGGCATTTATGGGAATTCAAGCCTAAATGCAATTGGAGGGAAATTATCTCACGGTCTCACCAAAATCAGTTCCTCTCACCCTCACCCTCACCCTCACCCTCACCCTCACATAACATATATGTATAGCTTAAACTATGGGTGGTAATTTTGACCCAAACCCATGAATCCACCCTAACCCACCCACTAAAATTAAGACCCAACCCAACCTATTTATTAATTGGGTCAAAAATGAGTCTCAACTCATTTAACCTTTTAGGGTGAATCATAAATGGGTTGAACTAAGTTCAACCCATTTAACTCAATAAGCCAACCCAACTTACCTAGCCAAAAAAAAAAAAAAATTCATCCTAGCCTCACTTTACTCGTGGCTCATCGGAAATTCCTTCTTTTTTTGCCAGTATTTTTAAAACAGCAAATTAATTTTATTTTGGAGATTTTTTTTAAACAGTTTTGTTTTCAACTTCTGTCCAAAAAAAAAGTAGAAAACAACATTTTTCAGTTCTTTAAAATAAAAACACTTTTTTCCAGTTTTTTTTAAACAGATTTTTTGGAAAAAACTTTGTTTTTGAAAACATTTTTTTTCCAGTTTCATTTCAAAAACAAAAACAGAAAATAGCCTTTTCCATTTTTTTAAAACAAAAACAGAAATTTCTTTTTTTCAGTTTGTCTTTAAACAGAAGATTGTTTCTTTTTTATTTTGGAGGAAACTTTTTTTGAAAACATTTTTTTTCCAATTTCTGTTCAAAAAACAAACAAACAGAAAAGAACGTTTTTCAGTTTTTTAAACAAAAACATAACCTGCTTTTTTCAGTATTTTTTAAACAGAAAAATAATTTTTTATTTTATTTTGGAGGAAACTGTATTTGAAAACATTTTTTTCTCTGTTAAAACAAAAACAAAAACATAAAACAGCCTCTTCAGTTTTTTTAAACAAAAACAGAAACTGCTTTGAAAGTTGAAGATGGGGAGGTTTTGGAAATTATTGGGATTGTATGGAGTCACAATAAAATCTTAAAATTTGGTGGTTTGTACTTAGAAAGTGGGGTTTACTGATACCATTTTTGTTTGCATTTAGAAGCTCCTCATGGGGGTAGTATAGATTTTTTGGGTGAAAGCCCAAAAATGCCCCTGAACTTAGCGTAGAAACGTCTGATTTAGGGACCAAATTGGTACAAATTAGTGACATTGGGGACTAAATTCGCGCAATTGATAAATCGGGGACTAAAATGGGACGAAATCAATATATTAGGGACCAAATTTGCGATTAAACCTTATTATTTTTGACAAAAAGAATTCAAGTTTTATTAAGGAGGCTCTTCAAAGAATTTGGCAGATATCACCTCATAGCTTTTCTTTTTAACGAAATTGCATGGGATTTGGGTGGGAGCAGTTAAATACGTTTCCTCCAGCATGAGGAAATTGCATGCATTCCTAAATTGTTTTTTTTTCTATTGCCCTATTCTCATTCTTTCAAGATTTTCCTGGTGTAATTTCAATTTGAAAGAACATTAGAGCTTGTTCTTCAAGTTCATTGTACACTGTCAAGTCTTAGCAAATTCTTGAACCAATTGTAATTTCAATTTGAAAGAACATTAGAGCTAACACTTCAAGTTCATTGTACACTGTCAAATCTTAGCAAATTCTTGAACCAGGATTTCACAAAAGTGATTCTCAAACATTGGTAGTATTATGGATCCTTTTACGTAATCTTGAACTTGGACGTTAGGTGTAATTTCAATTTGAAAGAACATTAGAGGTAACGCTTCAAGTTCATTGTACATTGTCAAGTCTTGTCAAATTCTTGAACCAGGATTTCAGAAAAGTGATTCTCAAACACTGGTAGTATTATGGATCCTCTTACGTAATCTTGAACTTGGACGTTAGGTGTAATTTCAATTTGAAAGAACATTAGAGCTCGCTAACACTTCGAGTTCATTGTACACTGTCAAGTCTTGGCAAATTCTTGAACGAGGATTTCAGAAAAGTGATTCTCAAACATTGGTAGTATTATGGATCCTTTTACGTAATCTTGAACTTGGACGGGAGGTGAACTCGTACAATGTCAAGTGTAAGTATATTGTAGAGCCACGATTTCAAAAAAAGGATTCTCAAAAGTTGGTTGTGGTACTTTTAATATCCTCCCTATAATTGTGAACTTGGACAATGGCCATTTGCTTATGTTATTGTCTTGTGCCCCCCAAGTACAATGTAATGTCTGCTACTAGGCCCCTCTGTTTGATCATTGACACTAGTTGAAGAATTTCAAGAGCTTAGGTTAGGACCTAGAAATTGAGAAAATTACCTGTATTGCATTTCTTTTGAATACAAGACTAGGAAAATAAGAGGTCTTTGATGCGGTCTCTTATATCATGATACTCAAAGTAATTCCATGTTATTTTGACTTATTCTTAATGCAAGAGGTACTTATAATTATGCACTTACATGCAGCTTGGGTCTTTGACTGTTTTCATATGCTTTTTGTTGCATGTATTGGGGTTAGGCTTGTAGGAAAGCAAACGTGCAATTAGACGTAGCAGACCTATCAATCAGACCAGACAGTCAATTAACTTCAGATAACGGTGTAGGAAGCTCCAACTTACAAAAGAGAAGACCTGGTAATGCTGTGGATACTGTCAACTATTCTACTCAAAGAGCCGCCCCCCTCCACAACTTATTCATCAGGTTTTATGTCTTATTTTCTCATGAACTTCTATTACTAAGCATTGATGAGTTTGTAGTGTCTATGTCCTGCAGCAATTTTTGTGAGAGAACATGCTTTCTAATAGTTGGTGGCATGTCTTTTTAAAAATAGAGGTTGGTGCAGTAATACAATAGATAGCATGTTTGAACATCAACCTCTATTTTTAAAAAGATTTTGTTCAATGAGATTTTGATCTTTTAGGGTTTGGTAATTGTTCAAGTATCTTCAAAATCTCATTGAAATGTAGTACTAACAGATGGAGTTATATCAACTAAGTTCATCTGAACTTTTGGCTCAGTTAATAAGTGACTGCCATTTTTCTGTTTAGCGATGTGTGAGTGCCTTTTCAATTTTGCCTGTAAAAGATCCGTTATGAGTAGTTTCTTGTTGAGATATTATCACTTTTTATATTACATGCAGATATAGGTGGAATATACACTACCTGGCTGTTTCATAGTTTGATTCTAATAATTTGCAAAGCTGGCGATTCTGGAATTTCTTGACTCTCTGTTTGGTTTCACAACTTTCTTTTAAATTTTACTGAAAACATTTGTTGTGCATTGAGGCCTATAATTTGCGTGCTCCTTTTTCTTTTTTACTTCACTTGGCTAAGGGAATTTTTCTGAGCTGCCCTAATTAAACCCTTTGCCATTGTTATTGATGCATCATTCATGTGGGTTTGGCAGTCTGTTCTGTTTTCCTCTGTAGTCTGTAGTGCATGATACATAGTTTTGCCTTCATTATGGTAAAGAACTAGAATGGTAAATATTTAGATGTTTTCTGCATTATTTGTTACTGTGGTTATTGGCCTGAAAACTCATGATGGTCAATATAATAGTCATTTTGGAATATTTGTTAAGAGAAACTGTTATGCATATTTTTGTGGGTTCATAGAAGTTGGGAATCTGATTCATGTATGCCTAAACTATAGAACATGGTCAGAGCTGAGTTGTCAGAGCGTACTGTTCCATTCCTCCTTCCCGTCACTTTCAAGTAACATCAGTAAAAATATTGTGGCTCACAGATTTATGGGTTTCATTTCGTAGGTTTCTAGGAAGAAAAATTAAACCAAGAAGATAATAAATGGCCTTTCAGCCTTTCTATGTTACCTTATATTTCCAAACTTATTGTGATATTATCTCTGTTCTAAAAATCGTCAGCCTAGGCGCTAGCCCCCCACCCACCCACCCACCCACCCCCCGGCTGCCTAGCCGGCCTCTTACCGCCTAGTGCTTTTTAGAGACCTAATTTCTAAATTCTATGTATTTTAGAGACCTAAATTGTCATTTCTATCTTCCTCTTAGTATTATTCAACATTAAACAGTGAACTTTACTATTTTGATGTTATTTCTTTGTTAGAATTTGATATTTGGTCATTTATTATTGTTTTTAGTAAATATAAATTCTCTAAATAAATAAAAAACCGCCTAGGCGCCTAGCCCCCCCGGCTGCCCGATTACCATCTAGCTATTTTTAGAACCTTGGATATTATCTTGCCAGTTTAGGTTATTCGCCACAGGGGGAGAAGAAAGAAAGAAAATCAAGGATACTGGATACATGTTAAGGACGTCAACAGATAGTTTCAAGTGGATTTATTGTAACTGTTGCATCAAAGTTGAGGACTTTCTGTATTTTGGCTACATTTTCTGATATTAAGATTTTGCATTATATGTAGATGTTCAGGTGCTAATGTAAATGGATATATTCATGTTTAACTGTGTAACTATCTCAGAGTTTGTCCTTACCCAATGGTTCCAGGTGCTAACAACAAATCTTTTTGTTAATACATTCTTGCAAGTTTATTAGGTGAGATTCAAAACATCGTTCTAAAGGCATGGCATCTCATTTGGAAGCCTTTGGTTTCCTTTAGTCCATTATGGTTTTGGTGGCTTTTGTCGGATGGAATGGGAGTGTTGTCCTCCGTAACAGCCATCTTCACTTTTGCTTCTTTTTATTTCTTAATTTCTGTCTTAATTCTCATTTCAACTAAAATAACTAATATGAGATTTATTTGTTCCTGCTACCCGATACGACAGGTGCAAAAGAAGCTACAGTGTCTCTCCGCATTTTGAGCAATTAATGTATTTTGGTCTGGTTTCTGCTTTGTTTATAACCCCATTTCAGTTCACTCTCCTGTACACTGCATTTTGGTTCCAGACATTCTGGAAGAACAGGCTGCTTACACTCTTCCAATTGTTTATGGCCTTGACTGCTGGCTTCCTCTCAGTGCACTTTTTTAGGTGAGAATATGTTTGGATCAAGAATTTAGTGGAGGAAAGGGAAATGGAAAAGTTGATGGATCCAGCGGCCTTGTTCGACCCCTGGATCTGGGTGATTTGCGCAGGACAACAGAGCATCAAGTTTTGGTTTATGGTTCGGTATTTGATTCTAATGACTATTTGTTGATCACGACATTTGATATCTTGTCTTGTGGAATCTGAAGAAACGGATTCTGTAATTTATCCAGTTCTGTAGCCCTTAAATCTTTTGGTACAATTGGTGACTATCTTGGTTTCTTGTTCGTTTTTTTATCAAACCCAAGCAGTTTAGAATCAAATTGACCCGGTTCAAGTACTTTAAAACTTATTTACCAAACCAATACACTTTTTTGAAGTATTGGGATTGAAAATATAATTTTAATCAGATGAATTAGATTTACAATATTGTTTCCATTCCACAATTTCGTAAGAAATTGTGTTTTCAACTAACAATTTCATGAGAAATGGTGTTTAAATTTCATAACTTTAAAAAATGCATGAGTTTGTAAATCAGTTTTAATTTGCTTGGTCTGGTAAAATTGATTATAAAAAAAACTGATTTGGTAAAAAGCTCGTTTCTTGCCTTGGTGAAGTCATATTGCTATATTAAAACAAGATTTGGAAAGGGATTTGGATACTATTACTATGGGCAACCCAGAAAAATTATTCAATTTTAATAATAATGATAAAATGCCTATTATTTAAGGGATGTATGGTAACGTTTTTACTTTTTTATTTTTTGTGTTTGTTTTATTTTTGTTTATGTTTTTGTTAAACAGAAACTAAAATATATATTTGTATTCATTTTTTTTAAAAATTATTTAAAAATAAAAATATATTTGTGTTCACTCTTTTTTAACTATTTTAAAAAATGGTGGTGGTGGCAGTGGAGGAGGAAGTGGCGGCGGCGGTGGAGGAGATGGTGGTTGAAAAAATTTTATAAACAAAATAAAAATATATTTTTGTTGTTTTTACTTTTTTCAAAAATAATGGTAATAATTTTACCTTATTTACAATTATAAATAGTAACAAAAGCAAGTTTTTATTTTTGGCTAAACAGAAATTAAATTGTTAACAAATATCTCTTTAGTGTTTGTTTTTTAAATACTGATATGTTTCAGGCAACTCGAAAATAGAGGACCATTTGTCATAGGAGAGGCATATGAAATAAAAGAAAAAGATGACGGGATTTAACATTTGAAAGATATAGAAGATTTTGAAATTTGAAAAATCTTCAGTTTTTTAATTTTAGAGTTTGGTAGTAAATGACTTTTAAACAATGAAACATTCACAAAGTCAGTAGATTTTGAATTTATCGAATATTATTGTTTCCTTTTATATTTTTTTCATAGAGGAAGAGAAGAGAGAGGCATTAGATGTGTTGATAATTAAATAGGTATTATTTCCATTCAACATCCCATATTAGTGTTTATTTCTGGAATCAAATCTTCTTAAATTCAAAAAATTTCAATTAGTTTCTATTAATTTTGAAAGTAATTTTTGAACTTGCAATTCATTCTTTTTTTTAAAAAAATTAAATAATGCATCTTTTTTAACTTACAAAATGTCATTCTACAATAATACATGTTATGGATAGATATTGTATTAACTAATAATCAAAATCTAAAATAAATTCAATTATAAAAAATATATGAACTTTTATAATAATTAATTATAAAAGTGCATTCTCTTTGAATCTATTTGAATCTATTTGAATCACAGAGTGCATTCTCTTTGAATCTCCACAAAATTTAGGGGATTTGATTGGAGAGAGACAAAGGAGGATGGATGGATTCATCTTGGAGGAAAGATTCTTGAGACTCTTCTTTTTATTTTTTGAAAAAGTAAATTTTTCAAAGGAAGGGGAAGGTGGGGTATATAGTTTGGGGTTGATTGGAGAAGGTGTGGAAGGGGAGCAGATGAGGTGGCGGGGAGGGAATGAAATGGGGTGGCGACGGCTAACGGGGTTAGAGGTAGTGTTGGTGGGTGGTGGGACGGGATAGGTGTAGGGCTAGGGTTTGGGAAGGTTGAAGGAGGAGGGGTGTATTGAGATGAATCATTCAGGTTTGATTTCCAATTATCTTGTGGTCATAGGAGTTTTGATTTGGTTTTGTTGATTTGTGTGACTATGCTCTTGTAGCCAGATTGAGCTATTTTTGTATCTATAGCTTGCATTTTGAACTTAATTTGTAAGATCCATTGTATTTTAGAGTTTATAATTTTGAATATTCTGGATTTAAAACTATAAATTGATTTCTATTGTTATGGGATTTTTACATGTTTTGTTGCCATGAAGAATTGGTCGAAATGGAGCTTGAGAGATATATCGGGTTCAATATAGTCGTTTTTGGGTTTACCTCTTCTACTCTTTATATTTATTTACGTTTTATATATTAATGTCTGTGATATTTGATCTTTTAACGAAGATAGTTGATACATTGTTTTTTTATCACTTATGGTTCAGCTCATTTTAACTATGGATTTCTATTCTTTTTTTTTAATTCTGCCAGTTAAGAAAGCTACAGGAAATGGAAATTATAGATCTTCAAGTTGTCTGATAATTTTTTTTTTTAATCTGTAAATAAAGAATTCATTGATCAAAGTTAATGTACAGAGATCTCTGAGCATACTCAAGAGATAGACAAAGGCCTATAGCCTGGATCACAACTCTAACATAGAGCATATAATAAAAAGCAACATAAAACCAACAGATTGATTATCCATCAATCAGCCAACAGTTAACTATCAAATTTAACTAACTATTAGGGAACAACCAAACACCACTACGCACAGCTCAGAGAGCTCAGCAGCAACCAACCGAAAGCAGCCTTGAACATGAATTTAGTAGCAGAATAGCCATCCAACACAAAATAATAGCTTGAGGTTCACCTACTTGCCCCAACCAAGAACTGGGCATGCTGGGAGAACCGCAGACAAAAACCGAAAGATAGACAAAAACTAAGGACACAGGATATTAAACTGATCCCAGGGACAAAATAAACTAGCAGTAGCAGCATCCATAGCAGCAACGACAGCAAAAGAGGCAAGACCTTGGCAGCTCAAGCAACCTCAACAGGCAAAGACCCAGAGGAACCAAAGGAGCAAGGAACCACAACACTGAAACAACCAATACTGCAACTATTAGGTCGAGATCAGGATTCCTATCAGAGAGCAAAACCAGACTACAACGGCGAGTTCCAGCAATGGCAGCAACAGCACATCAAACAACAGGCCTTGAGGCCTTAAACCAGAGAAAGACCCAGCAGCATATAAGCAGAGCCAGCAGGACCAAAACAGCATCAGGATTTTTTTTTAAGCACACCACTGTGAACTAAAGCAACCGATACACGACAACAGGATGGCCTGAGGATTTCCAATACAGAACCAGAATCAGCAACACCCATACCCAATCTGTGAACCACAATCTGTTATAACTTGTTTTTTTTGCTTACCACATAAAATTACAGAGTATTATGTAAGTTTCTTTTGTGTGTATTTTCACGTTAGTTTCACTGGTTGATAAAAGTGGGATACCTTAAAATGGCAACTCCATTGTGAGAAGATCATAAAACAATGAGGACCACTTCATCCTAAAGCTTGACACAAGCAAATCAGCCATAGAAACATTTTTATCCTAGCTATTGGTTCATGTTAGAATCAGTAATTATGGTATGAATAGGTTGTATTACAGCTGTGTTCATTTCCTGTAATTAGAATGTATATTCTAGTAGTTAATATCCCTGATTTATGGGGATTAGGACTTAGGAGAGTTTCCTTTTATAGCTAGTTTTTTTCCTATATATTTATGTACATTCTTTGGTTGAAAGAAAGAGATTTCTTATGTTTTTTCATGGTATCAAAGCCCGAATTAGGCTCCTTGTTTTCTCATTTTTTTAGCTTTCATTGCTAATTTTTTTCCAGTTTCTGTAAAACTCTGTTCTGCTCTGTTTTCGTGATCCCGAAACAGAGTATTTCTTTGCAGAAATCTCTATTTTATTATGTGTTTCCCAAGCCTTTAGTGCATGAAACTCTTTGGTGGCCATAATTGTCGTTCACTCATAACCCAATATTTCATCTCTGTTTTTTTCCCTATCTCTTTAATGGATGAAAACAACATTATTGCCGCTGGAGAATTGCAGAATATTCAACCTAGTTTACGTCTTAATGGCAAGAACTATTTGAAGTGGTCTCAGTTTGTTCGAACCTTCTTGAAAGGGAAGGGCAAACTGGGTCATCTTCTTGGGATAGAACCGAAACTCGATGATCCGAAGTTTGTTGTGTGGGATGAAGAAGACTAGATGGTGATGTCCTGGTTATGGAATTTGTTGATGCCAGAAGTTAGCATGTTTTTTACAACAGCGAAGGAGATTTGGGAGTCCTGCAGGCAGACCTATTCTAAAGTCCGAGATGCTGCCCAAATCTATGAGATTAGGACAAAAATCTCATCTATCGAACAAGGTAACCGATTAGTCACTGAATATGCTCAGATTTTACAAAACTTATGGCAGGAGTTGGACCATTATCAGTGTATTGAGATGAGGTGTAGCGATGACGCAGTCCTTCTTAATCATTTTATGGAAAAAGAGAGGATTTACACCTTTCTTACCGGATTGAACATTGAGTTCGATCCTGTCCGAGTGTAAGTATTAGGAAAGGAAGAAATCCCTTCACTCAATGAAAAAAATTCCATAATTCGCGGAGAAGAAGGACGAAGAGGAGTTATGATGGAGAGTCAACCGGCAGGTGGTTCAGCCTTGGCTACAAAAGTTGCAAATCTGAGAGCCGTGAAATCAGACTAGCTATAGTTGAATGCCTATTCCAGAGGAGTAGGAGGGAATAATGGGTTGTCAGAAGGATCAAGAGTAGGTTATAAAGACTCCTTATTGTGTACCTATTGTAAGAAGTTGCGACACAACAGGGAGAGGTGCTGGAAACTCTATGGTAAGCCCCCAAATACTCAAAATATTTCTTGGACAGAAAAAAATAATCCAGGAGGAGGGCAAGGACATGCACATTTGACCTCGGCACAATCAAAAGGAGAAGGAGAATTCTCTCAGGAGCTATCCGAGTTCAATAGAGAAGAGGTTGAGAAGCTGAGATATTTTCTGGGGACATTAGAGAAACTGATGGGTAGTGCAGGTACTTGCTCCTTGGCTCTTTCAGGTAATTCTCAGCCCTATGTACTTAATGAGTCAATCTCAAAAGGAACTTGGGTAGTGGATTCTCTGGGGCTACGGATCATATGACCCAATCTTTTCATGGGTTTGTTTCTTACAGCCAACCCTTGTCCTAGTAATAAGAAAATTGCGACTGCTGATGGAACACTGGTTACAGTTGCTGGTAGAGGGGATGTAATAAATCAGAACTTTGTTTTAAAAATTGTTCTGCATGTGCCGAAATTGTCTACCAATCTAGTTTCCATTCACAAGCTTACAAATGATTTGAACTGTATGGTGACCTTTTCTTATGCACTTTGTAAATTTCAGGACCAGAGCACGGGGACGAGGATTGGACTTGCTAGGGAGAGGAATGGGCTCTACTTTCTTGAAGAACTTGATGGGCAAATTAGCATTTAGGATTGTATTCCGTTGTCTCTACTTTCTGAGTCTTCTCTTTCCAATAAAAATAAAATATGGTTATATCATCTTCGTCTTGGTCATCCGTCTTTCATTGTGAGGTTTGTAAAATAATTCACAGTGATGTTTGGGGACCTTTTACAATTAATAATATCTCTGGGGCTTGATGATTTGTCTCATTTATTGATGATTATACTCGAGTGTCATGGTTTTTTCTCATAAAACAAAAATCAGATGTCAGTTTCACCTTTCAAAAAAAAATCCACATGGTGAAAAAACAGTTTAGGGTTGAGATAAAAAGCGTTCGG
>BRYF01000002.1:9877500-9880000 GCA_030159135.1 Actinidia polygama | reverse complement strand
TTAAACTTAATTTTTGTTATTTTAATTTTTGAGTTTTTTTCGTTTTAATTTTTGAATTTTTGAGTTTTTTTTGTTTTAATAGCTTTTTTAAACTTAAAAAAAATTTCTTATTTTTTCCTTCGTCCTCATTATATAATTTTTGCAAAAATATAAAAATTTTCCTTTCCAGTGGAGAAAATCAAATGAAGGGTAATATTCACACACATAATAAAAACATATTTGTTAAGCAGAAATAATATATGGCTATATTTGAAAGAAAAAAAAAGTACAACTACAACACAACAAAAAAATTGATAACAATAAATGATAAAATGAGTAATGCAGTTAGACACGTTTTCACTCATATTATATAATAAAAAATAATAATTCATACCGTGTGTATCATAAAAATATTACGCTCAATTGTACTGATTGTTACGCTCGATTGTGGTAAATATTAAGATCAATGGAGTGAATATTACGGGAGGGAGTATGTTAAGAATAGTAAAAAATAGTGTTTTATGCATCATTGTGATAAATATTATGATATTTTGTACTAAAGAAAAGTTGAGATTTTTTTCTTGTTACAATCGATTGTGGTGAATTTTATGATCATTTATGGTAATATTATATCTAGGCGCACCATATGCATAACTTTTTTTTGGTGTGTACTTTAGCCGTTCCCCTATAAATAATTATTATATAGAGTGATGGGGCTAAATGTGAAAAATTTACTTGCAAACAAAGTGAGTGAGTGTTATATCTGAACTTATGCTAAAATTATTTATTTAAAAGCAAAAATTATACAAAATACTCTGGCATAACTTTTTACAACTTATAAACTCTGTCAAACATGCACAAAATACTCATATAAAGATAGATTTATTAACTAACGTGCCATGCCACGTCACGTCACTCTTTTGTAGTTTGTATATATATTGTTCAAATATATTTTTTTTAGAGCAAACATAGTTAAACAATTAACAATAATGTATGTAGTTTGACTTTTGGAGATTCGAAAAATATTAGAAAAGTATATATAGACCAATAAATTGCCGGGTACCATTTTTCTCTTAAATGACTTGTGATGCAAGTTACAAACGATGATAATAAAGGACAAATCTTCATTTACATAAATACAGTTTGTCTCATCTCTTGATGATAGAGCTAATTGACAATGATAATATGTTAGAAGATAACAGCTTAGATGACTAACACTAATAGTGTAAGAGATTGAAGGTTTTTATATGCGGAGATAGTGCAACAAAATTTTTAAAGATAATTTTTAGATTAAGAAAAAATAGTTGTAATACATGAAAATTGTGTACATTAATATTTGACATAAACTAGTTTAACTTTAGAAAAACAAAGAAAATAATAATGATAAAAATAAAATGAAATGATCAAAATGAGTAATGTGGTTAGGGACGCGCAACACGTGCCAAAACCACTAGTATATACATATATGATGTTTTTGTGTAACCACAATTTCCTTCCAGTTGTCCCCACCTAAAATTCTCATTTAGTCCCGCCCCGTTTGACCTAGTTAAAAAATCTCAGTTTTTTTATTTTTAGCTAAAATATGAAAAGTGAGATAGAAACTTGATTTTTCTTGATTGGAATTACTAAATAATCATTTAATTTTGTAGCCATGCATTTGTAAAACATCAATAGTTGCTTCTAGGTTTATTAAACAAAATTTAAGTCAAACGGGCCTAAAAAATCAGACTAAAAAATATCAGCCCAAAAAAAAACAAGAAGCTAAAGGACATAAAAAACTATTTTTTTAGCTAAAGCACAGCTAAAAAGTTTGTGCCCAACGGAGTCTTAGATTCTTTCGGACAGTTTTTCCAATTTGATACTGTTTTTATATCATTTGTGTCTTAAAAGGAAACTACACCTCCCCCTTTCAAGTAGCCCAAATGAGCTATTAAAGATTAGACAAACTCAAAAGGCAATCAATTAATTTGTTGTTAATAAGGCCATGTGCAAGGGCTGTTAGTGTGACTTTCTATAATTGAGCAATGAAGCATTCTGTTTTTGTGGAGTCATGGTGCCAAAAGTAAAAGCATAAATGGCATACCCAACTTATATCACTATGTGTATGGTACGTGCAATATTAATTACAGACATTAAATAGTTTTTAAATTAATATACCAAATGCACATATGACACTATCACAACACTACATGATGTAATAAATGGATGGGCTCAAACATTAAAATAATGTCATATGCACATTTAGTACATTAGTTAATACCTTATTCAGTGTCGATAGACTTTTTTAGAGAGAAAATAATAACGTCTACAAATACATATAATATATATTTCCATAAAATAGAAAATTGTACAATGCCCATATCTACTTTTCTTGGACATAACAATAGTAATTATCTCGCTTTTGGAGAACGAGGTCTCATTGGAGGACGTGGATATTAACCGTTTAGATTTTCTTTCAATATTAAAAATTCTAAAAGAAATTTTACACAAAAGAAAACACTTTAATTGATGTATTGAATTA
>BRYF01000002.1:9815000-9820000 GCA_030159135.1 Actinidia polygama | reverse complement strand
AGCATTTTTACTAGCATTATTTTGGACTTGGCCTATATTAAGTCCTAGAAATGCAGTGTATCGGTTCAGCTCAAGCATTATACATCCCATCTTTGGCCTATTTTAATAATTCAAATTCTTCATATTATACACACCATCGTAAAGACCAGTACTGTAAAAAATTACATTGATCAGATAGATTTCAGTATCCGTTTATTAATATTTTATAACTTAATAAATGAGTATAACACATAAGATTATATCCATTTATATAGATATAAATTAATATTCATCGACCATTGATATGTATCCAATTAATGTAATTTTTTATAGTATTAAAGTGCTCGATGAGGACTACAATAGACCAATTTGAATTATTAAAATGGATTCAAAACGAAACCTAAAATACTTAGACTGCAAAGATTCAATCTAAAAATGGATTACAGAGAAGTCTTGTGCTATAATTCACCCACGAGAGTTAGATGTGACATGTGATTTAGTTCATATGAGTTAAAACTCTGTCTCCTCTTTTCTGTCTTGTTGGGGGAGGAAATTAAGGCAAAGAATTGTTGTCTAATGTTTACTAATCAGGTTCAATCTGATGCTTTGCATTCAACTCATTTAACTTTTTACCACCAACATGTATTATTATAATTATTTTTGATGGAATGTATGGAAATGTATATGTATATATAATACAAAACTCAAATAGACGTCTTATTATACATTAAAGTCCCATCAGTGACAACCACTTCACTAAATTAATGCGCAAATCATATTTTGTTAAGACTTGAGAGAAATCCCCCCACTTGTAAAGCATTTTAAGTTAAAAAAATTTCCACTTCCATTGTTGGAGCGTTGGGAGCACAATTTAGTGTGCCCCTATAGGATCTAACCAATTAAGATATTCTTCACTTCTTAAAAAAATATAATAATAATAATAATAATGTCATAAGTAATTGAACTATGCTTATATGCATCAATAACCCCCGAGTTGAATGAACATATTGTCATTAAGTGAAGGGACATGTATCATTGGGTGGCTTCTCAGGCTATTGAAGCATTATCATAAGAATTATATTAATTTATTAATCTTACAATAAAAGTGAATATTAATTTATCATTCGTAATTCTCCTGTTTATTGCAAAGTCGAGGAGAGAAAATCATCATTACTCCCATTATTTGAGGTTAAATGTCCATAATCCAAACTCGTGCCACAACTTTGGACGCGGATAACTCCAGTTAATTCTTTATAATCTTTTAAGAAACATAAAAGTAAAAGGATAGTCAAATATGCACTCTATTGTTCATCAAATGCATTTCACTTTTTGTCTTTACAATATAACTTTTTAATAAATATCTTGAAGTGTAAAGGATGGAGAATAAATAGACCTATAATAGTTTGGGAGAGAGTTATCATAATTGACAAAAGTGTCAAGGGTTATATTATAATTTTACATAATAAAAATAAAAAGTGAAGTACATTTGGTGATAAAGAAAATACAGAAATTATTACCCAAATAAAAAAGCTTTCAAATTTGCTAGAATTAATTAACCACCTCACAAATAATTATTTTCTCCTTTGCTTTTCCAAGTTGGAGGTCATTTATAACACTGTTCATGAGCAAATATTCCTAGCACAAAAGCAACAAAACTTGCTCATTTTGATTCCAAAATAGCCAATTCATTCCAGAACCTGTCAAAAAATTAGTCCCACCATAGAGAAGCAGTCAAAGAGAGAGTCCTATCCCACCCAACAATGTTCTCAAAAGGAAAGATGCAAAAAATTGTCTACTTAATGATTTTCACCAACATCACAATATATTGTTAAGGCCCTTTAAAAAAAATTCAAACCACAAATCCATTATGAAGATGACAAGCCTTCTACACTTTGCCTCAATCAAAGTAAACCTCCATAGAAAATGATGATCTATGAGCACCAACCACGTGTCTTCAAGTCCCATTTTGAATGGTCCATAGTTAATGCACTGTAAACTACCCTAGAGGCTGGACCTTTTTCTCGAGTTTTAGGGATTCTCTATAATACTGAAAAACTTGAAATCCAGAATGACACCACATCAGATAGGAACCCGTGGGCCCCGAAATCGGATGTGGCAAAGTATGAGCCAGTCATTGTACTTGGTCATAGGAGAGCCAAATCCATTGATGTACGGTTGACAAGGAGAGAGAGAGAGAGAGAGAGAGAGAGTATGCATCCAAACATGGCAATTGATGATATCCAGAAAGCAACTAAAGTCCAAAAACCAGAACTGTGGAACACTCATTCACAAAGATGCTTAAAGGAATTCTCCTTCAATTATTATTTTCAAGCCGCTCAATAATTTTGTCTATATGATGACAATTTGGCTTTTACAAACTCATACTATCTTCAGAAACAAGCACGGCTTAAAGAAAAAGTTTCTATACATGCAAAATGGATCACGCCGCTTGCCTTCGATGAACATTTCAATATTACACTGTCGTTCCTGCCAATGTTAACATCGTCAAGCGTTCTCCATTTCGCCTTTGGGTGACTATATTTATGCTTGTCTGGGTGCTCTACCACCAGGTCCACCCTTGATGAGCACATCACCATATCGCCAATATGATCATGATCGCCCATCGTATCATCGCCAGTAACTCATCAGTACAACGTAAACTCACCAGTCTCCACACCGCGAAGGGGCGATGTGAAATACATTGCCTTATCAGAGACCGTCTCCATACGGACTACATCTCCACAGGGGTACTATCTACACAAGAAAACTACCTCTGAAGATATTCTCTCCATCACGACACCTACAATCACGGGACGTTCTCTACGTCAAAATCTCTGCATTAATTCTCCGATGTTTACGGGATATACTTCCATACATAGCCGCCCGAGGATCACACTGTGCTTTTCTTACACGGCTTTTCATTCTCCATCTATATAAAGGCTGCTCCCCCATCATTATGAGGTACAATTTGAATACGCTCAGTACACATGTCGGAAGGGTTTTGAGCGGTATCAGGCGGTCGTTTACTTTTGTCTATCTGTGCAGGTCACCCAAGTTGTTGCTGAGGTCTAGTACCAAGGTGAATAAGAGCAATATTGACTGTTGGTTGCTCGCCCAGTTTTAGACTAAAACAGTTTGGCGCCATGTGTGAGAAATGACAGTTCTCAAACTTCTATGTAGATGCGCAACCGTTTATTGTCAAGACCAAGTGCCAGAAGTCCTATGGACAACAGAGCTCACCTAATGGCCAGTACCGGTCAAGCTCCGGACCTAGAAGGACTCCACCGCGAGATACATGGTATGGCCAAGAAGATGAGAGTCATGAACGAGAATAATGCCCGCCTGATACAGCTCTCCGCCGCGGCCAATCCACCACCTCCGGTCGCACCTCCCATTCTCGATATTGAGCGATCTCACTGCTCTCATCGCTTGGACGACGACCATTCCCAGAACAACCATAGCACTGGCCGAGCACGAAGGGGGCGACGTCGATCGCCAAGTCCTCCCTGACGTGAAAGTTCCTCTTTGTCAGAATCCCGATAATCTAGACGAGCCCTTAAAGTGGAGGGCAAAGAGGTCAGACAAAGAGGAAGGTAACCTCACCGAGATAATCAGGCGCTGGGACGATTCCACTTACCAGAAGATCAGAGATCTGGATGCCCTCCTTGATGCCATTAATACTGGGGTAAGTGCTCTAGTAACCGTGGATGCTTTGATCAAGCAAACTGAACCACCATTCACGAGAGGGTGATGAGAACCATGGTTTCCTCTAGGTTCAAGTTACCTACCCAGCTCGGGATTTACGAGGGGAAGACGGATCTTATGGACCATCTGGATTCATACAAAAGACTGATATCGCTCCAGGGGTGTTCGTACGAAGTAATGTGCAAGCCTTTTTCTGCCACTCTAAAGGGAACGGCGAGGTCATGGTTCAGAAAGATGCCTCCCGGAACCATTAACTCGTTTGGCGACCTGAGAAGCTTTTCGTCGCCAACTTCATGAGCTGCAGAGTCAGGCAGAAGAACGCCTTCAACTCTTCACCATTCATCAGAAGAAAACATAGGGCTTGAAAGGCTGCGTGAAATAGTTTAACCAAGGCTAACTAAAAGTTGAGATTCCAGTGACAAACTGGTGATCATGGCAATAATGGAGGGACTTCGCCCAGGCCCATTATTAGATTCCCTATCAAAAAACGTCTCAGAAACCTTGTCAGCCCTCCAAAGCAAAGTTGACATATATTGCCACGGAGGAGTTGGCCGAGGCCAAACTGAGACGATGAGGAAGGGATGACAAAAGGAAGGAGCCAGACACTAGGCGAACGGCCTCCAAGGATGAGGCGAGGAATAAAAGGCCAGATTAGGATTTAAGGCAACGAACCAACGATAGGCGTCCTCGCACTCCCCCTCGCCACCTGAATTTGGTGCTACCTCCTCTTAACGCTCCAATCGCCCAAATACTTATAGAAATCAAGCATTAGGAATTCGTCAAATGGCCTAAAAAAATCAAGACCGATCCTCGAAAAAGAAACAAGAATAAGTATTATGAGTTCCACCGAGACCATAGGCATAACACAGAAGATTGCTTCCAACTTAAGGAACAAATATCCGACTTTACCAAAAGGGGGTATCTAAGGAAATATGTTGCTAATCGCCCGCCTCCCAACTCGCTAGAGAGGAGACATGGTGACAACAAACCGACCGCTGGTGCTATACAGGTGATCCATGGTGGATTTGAGTTTGATGGATGCTTAAGCTCGTCCAGGAAAAGGCATGCCAGAAACTCTAAAGAAGAAGTCTACAACCTCTCCTTTCCAGTCATTGATGCCCACTCGCCGATTACCTTCAACAATGACCATCTGAGGGGCTTGCACCTTCTCCACAACAATGCCTTGGTCGTCTCGGCCATCATCGCCAACTTCAACGTACAAAGAATACTGAATGACAACGGCAGTTCTATGGACATCATGTTCATCTCAGCTTTTTACAAAATGAAGATTGGTCTGAAAAAATTATTTTTCATAC
>BRYF01000002.1:9785000-9787500 GCA_030159135.1 Actinidia polygama | reverse complement strand
TATTGTCGACACCTGAAATCAGTGGCCAATACTTTTTAAAAAGTGTTGACACCTGAAAAATTAGTGTCGACACCTAACCTACGAACTCCAAATCTTTCTCATATCAACCAATTCTTTCATTTAGGGTTTTCAACACCCAAAATAAAACCTCAATAGGCTAAATATAAGCTATTAACAACAATCCTAAAAGTAAACCCCAACAAGGAAAACCCCCTTTACCTCTATTTCAAGCAAGAACAAGCTCCCCAATAATGATGATGCCCAAAATTTGAATTGCTCTGATCCCAAACTTTCTTAGCTCAAATCAAAGCCCTCGTTGTGTAGATAATCTTGCCTAAGAAACATCACTCAAACCTCACCTTAAATCACCTAGATCTAAGCTTGAAGATCAAAACCCTCTTTTGGTCCAAACCTAGAAAGAGAGAAAAAGAAAAGAAGAAGAAGACAATAAAATTTTAAACAAATAAAATATTGAGAGCATTATTTGTGTTAGGTCAAAATAAGGTAAAATGACATGAATGTCCTCCTTGAGCCTTGGGCTTTGTTTGGCCCAAGCAACAATCACAACAAGTCTTGGGTCCAATTCATTTGGCGCACTCTCTCACTCTTCTACTTTCAAGCCCAAATAAAAATTTAACTTTGGATCCAAATTAAATTCAATCTCACACAAACCCAATCACAATTTATCTTAGCCTAATTTAAACCACAAGTGACCCAATTTAATTAATTTGGGTCCAACTATTGCCAACTCAATATTTATTTTCTAATATTAATATGCTTATATACATACATACGCATATGTATATATATACATGACATCACCCGTGTGTCCTAATTACGTTATCTTCAAAGAAAAATTTTTGAACCCTTACAACCTCCCGCACTTAAAGAAATTTCGTTCTCAAAATTAGATAACCCTACCAGATGCGCTAAACTGATCTGGACACCTTGCACAAACCTCTGACTCACGCCTCCACATAGACTCTCCAATGTCGGTCCAACACACCGGTGATCTACCCAGTCTGCTATACCACGTCTCAAAAGATGTCATCCCCATGCTCGTTTAATAACCATTGTTATATGCTAATTCTACCAAATGTAGATAATCCTCTATGATTCTCTACAATAAAGTACATACGCCCTAAGCATGTCTTCTAGAACCTGAATAGTACACTCAGACTGTCCGTCAGTCTAAGGGTAAAACACCGTGCTAAGTCTCAAATCTGAACCAAGAGCATATTGCATCCTCTTCTAAAAGAGCGATGTAAAACACGGATCTCTATCCAAAATGATAGATACCGGAACCCCATGAAGTCTAACGATCTCCCAAACATAAAAAACACCAAGATCTACCGAATTTGATAGACTGATAGAAAGGAAATATGCGAATTTAGTCAAACGATCGACACAACCAAACAGCCTCATGCTCCCCTCAAAGACCTAGGCAAACCCGTACACAAGGTCCATCAGGATATGCTCCCATTACCACTCCGCAACCGGTAACGGTTGTAACAAACTTGCAAGTTTCTGGTGTTCGGCTTTCACATATTGACAAGTCAAACACTTCAAAATGAATAAGACAATATTCTTCTTCATTTGCCTCCACCAAAATTGGCGACACAAATCACGATACATCTACCATTTAATTCTTTATACACAAAATAATACATAAAATACTTTCTATCCAAAATTTAACATACACCACTCGCACATGTCATTTTCATCTCTAACTTCACATCCACATCCATGACGTTCTAGAAATCAAACTAAAATGGCTAATCACCTCAATCATACTCAAAAGTAGTGCAAAACCATAAAGTGTTGCTAAATAACCCAATGCTGAAATAGGATAACTAGCAAATTTTATCCCCAATCTCCAAAGCAATCGATAATCCACCAAACATGTTAAATAAAATCTCCAAACGACAGACACCACATCTCTATATTCATTTCATCTGTATCGACTAACTATCGGTTAGAAGATAACTCAAACTATTACGGTGACTAACATCACGCAACATCACTGCAAGGGTTTCCAACATTTTAATTTAAAACAATGACAAGTAACTCCAACATCATAACAATTACGATAAAAAAATATTTAATCACACTCCTACTATGATAATCGACAACCAAAATTTCAATCCAACCCATCCAAACAATCACATCAAAACTAGTTATGTCTAACACGATAGGTCAAACATAAAGCATCGATCGAACAACTCTCACCACACATCAAATTATTTCCCAAACATCATATCTTCAATTGCTCAATTCACCTCAAACCCATAAGTTATTAAATACTCTACTTGCCATTCCGTCGTATAACCTCACAACGTCAAAATTCAATTGCCAAATAGATCATCAATATCCAAATACCCCAATTTTTTTTTATCCAATTCGCATATATCACAATAGTAATTCCTTCGATCACAACTAGAAATCTTAACCACATGATTTTTTTTAAACTTTAAATTATCAATAAGAAAATGTATACCAA
>BRYF01000002.1:9772500-9775000 GCA_030159135.1 Actinidia polygama | reverse complement strand
CATTGAAATCCTTCGTCTGCTTCACTTGGTTCCTTGTTGAGAACGCGCTACCGAGCGGTTTGCCTGTGCTTGTCTTATGGGTCCTCCCGGGTGGTTATTTGTGCGTGATTCCACGCGCCCATTAAGACATGTTTAGGAAAATTTTCCGCCGCTTCATATTCCTTATTTGGTGGCTCGGCCCCTTCTTTTCGTTGCCATGTTTAGAACGCTTCGGAAGCGTCTTTAGAAGGAGAGAGTTATTCCCCTATTTTGCTGCATCCTTCCGGCGACCTCCTTGATCATCGCTGTGATTTTCATCGATTGCTTATTGAACTCAGCCCCCGATGAGTCTCCGATCTTCATTTATTTCTTGCATTCCATATTTCTCATTGACATTGGTTTCATCTGCAACTCCATGCCCGGGGTTTGTTTTTTCTTGGTCTTTTGACATTTCTTGATTTTGGGTGTACTACGTCTCTGCGCGTTGGCTCTAGCTTGACCTGTCTCCCCTGATGAGATGGGTTTGGGCTGTTTTACAATATCTGTGGTCTAAGGGTCTTGTCCCCTGGGCCCTCTCGTTGCCGAGGTGGGTTCGAGGCAATAGGAGGGTCTCGCGGTTCCCTTAGCGACACTCATCCTCATTTGTGTAGAGTCTGGTGCTCCAAATGAGCTTGTCTTCATTTACCCTCATAGCTCGTCATAACTGGCTAGCTGAGCTCATTCTAATCGACTTGTTTCTACTCCTAGAACATGGAATTGAACCGAGCTCAGCTGTTGGTCTGCAATGATAGGGCCCTGGAGACATTTAAAGTTGCTCATGGCATCCCCGCCGATGCTACGATAGAGCATCCCGGGCCCAACGATATTCCCCAAGTAACGGCGGATAGGCCAGACCGCATCCCGATTCGCACCTGGCCAATTACCGTGCCAGCCTAAGACCGTGTCGTGGTCGTGCCATGCCTAACTCAGTCCGTGTCGTGTCGTGCTGTGCCAAACCAAGTCAACTATCGTGTCGTGCTCGTGCTGTGTTATGCAAGGCCAACTACCATGCCGTACCCCATCATTTTCTTGCCTCGTGCCCACTTAGACCATGCCGTGCCGTATTTATACCGTGCTCAAATCATGCTCGGGTTTATTCATATTGTGTCTGTGCCGTACCGGTAAGGCCCACTTGACACCTCTAACCATGATTATGAATTAGTCAACTTCAAAGCATTAATTGATGTGAAGTCTATCAATTAAACTTTACTTTTAATGGTTTGATTATAAATTGGTTTGGTTATGAATAATATGACCATTGTTATGAATTAATGTGGCTTCAAATAATGAATTAGTCACTTTAAAGCATTAATTATCGTGGAGTCCACCAATTAAAGTTTATTTTTATGAATTTAATTGGTTTGATTATGAATTATTTTGGTTTGGCTATGAACGGTTATGGCTATGGCTATAAATTACTTTGGATTCAAACAATGGATTAATCATTTCAAAATATTAATTGCCGGGAAGCCCACCAATTAAAGTGAGATTCAAATACTTTTGTGAATTTATTGATTTGGTTATGAATCGTATTCATTTTTTAATGAATTTTTATTGCAATTGTTATGAGATATTTTGTTATGAATTTTATGGTATTTTTGGTAAATTTTATAAATTTTTATGGTTCGTTTATATATTCTTACAGATATAGTTATAAATGTTTTATGAAAAATTATAGTTATGCTATGAATTAAAAATTAATTTTATGAGAATTTGTGATTAAATTATATTTTAATTTAATTGACCTACAAAATAATAGATTTTATTGATAAAAAAATATGACGTGACGTAATCTCAACCACACAATAAGAAAAAATAACGTGTAATGTATATTGTAGCATTTCCCATAAAATAATCATTTTTCAGTAGTTAGATTCAATCAGCAATATTATTTAATAAATAACTTTTTAAAAAATATATTTATGTTTCACTTTATATTTTTTTAGGTTGTGTTTAGATTAAGACTTCCATGAAAAAATAAATAAAAATAAAAAAGTAAATTATCCTGAATGGTTGGATCGTATTTTTATGTGTTTGGGTTTTGGTTGAAAGGATGGGCCACAAGACGCACATCTACCCCATAACCCCGTACCATATGAAACCAATCTGACAGTAAATGGGCTACAGGCAAATACTGTCCGTCGGCTTGACCGTAGGCCCAGATATCACGGTTCCGTACTAAACTAGCCCGAATCAAGCCCTGTTTATATACTGTTTACAAAGTCAAATTTTTAGAAACTATTTTTGAAACAAAAATATTTATCTTTTCATATATTATTTATTGTAAATTAAAAATAACTATTTATTTTAAAATATCATTTTCATGTTTTCTCAAAATGGTTCTTTTTTTAAAAAAAAAAAACTCTAGAAATAAGTTTTGAAAATCGTTAACCAAATACGTTTTCTATGTTTTCTGAAAAAATAAAATCATAAAACAAATTTGAATCAAATTAAACAAATTTCAAATGTGTTTAATATAATT
>BRYF01000002.1:9742500-9752500 GCA_030159135.1 Actinidia polygama | reverse complement strand
TGGATGTAGGCAATTTGAGTCGAACCACGTAAAATTTGTGTTTTTCTTTTTCTAAGAGTATGCGTGTTAATGTGCTTGATTACTTATTTATTATTGTGAGTGATTTCGTAGCATGGTGCGATGTACGGTAAAAATCTCAACAAGTGATATCATAACGTCATGACCCCAACATGCTTGAATCTTGAATTTGTAAATTAATTTGTGTAAAAAAAAACCTATTCAAAATATCTATATTATAAATCACAACTGCGTTTGAATTCAAAATCTATCTCTCGCTATCTACAGCTGAAATCAATTTGAGTTGATCCAACGGCTCATATTTTATCTCAAAATATTTTTTTCCGCTCAAAAATATCACTTCCATATCAGATGGCTGAGATTGATTTTGCATTAAACCAATGGTCAAGATTGATTTTAGAAACCCTCCCCCTCCCTCTCACACGCCACCTCTCCTCACACGCCACTCTCTCTCTCTCTCTTTCTCTCTCTCTCTCTCTCATTCACTGTTGCCCCTGTTCCCCATAAGCCCTTTTTCACTCTCTTTTCCCTAATTTCACTCCCACCACTCTCTCTCTCTCTCTCTCTCTCATTCAAGAGCATTATCTCTCTCATCCCCGTGGCTGCCCCCCAAAACAACTCCTCCAAAGTATTGGTTCTTACGATTGTGCCTTCGATTGTGTACAGCTTTGTTTCAGTCTCTATTGTTCGAAGACTGTGGCCGGACTATGAATTCGGTGAGCGGAGCTGGCAAAAGATGAAGGAGTTCAACTCCACCATGGTTTGTGTTTCTTGATTTTCTTTCTTTCTTTTCGCTGTTTGTTTGTTAAGAAATTGAAGATGATCTTTTTCCCTAAACAGAGGTAATGAATATTGATTTCTGGATCTGATTTTTGATGGTTATTCGGCAACGGAGCTTTGGTCGTGAAGCCCTTCGCCGACGATCGGAAGCCGACGACGGCGACGAGGAAGTTCATCATCAAGAGCGCCGACGTGGGGGAAGACGTGCAGAAGGAGGCTGTCAACATGGCAATCGCAGTATTCCCTTCTCTCTCTTTAGAAATTTTGTGTACTTTTTGATTTTCGTCGCACACTGATTGATTGCTTATATGTACGTATCTGTATCTATATAGGTGTGTGAGAAGCACAATGTATAGAAGGATGTGGCAGAGTACATAAAAAGGACTTCGACAAGAAGCATGGCCCTACTTGGCACTGTATTGTTGGCAAAATTTTTGATAAAAACCCTATCAATTCTCTGAAATCTTTCCTTTTGTTGTTCAGATTAATAGAAATATAGTAATGTTCATCTATTAATACATTGACGTTGAGATTAACATTGATGCTGTGTAACCCATGAAAGCTAATTGATGGATTAGGAGCTCAATACAGTTTGTCTTGCTTTGGTTGTTCACATTTTTTCTTAAGGCAGATGCAGGACTGAAAACCGTTTTCAAATTTTCTTACAACAGATTCATTATTCAAAATAGTTTCTGTTTTTAAAATTGGTATTAAAGTTGTTTCAGATTTTAGATTTTTTTTTCTAAAATCTGCTCTGTTTACAAATTTTAATTAATTATTTTTCTCAAGATTTCAGTTCCACAGTTTTCTATTCAGATTATAGAAACTGTTTTTGGAATTTTTTTTTGTGAATTTCAGAAAGATGGAGAATCTCAGTTTTTTTCCTTTTTGGAATTGTACCATTTTATTTATTTATCTAGTTTCAGGTTTTAAAATCAATTTGCATAAACTTTTTTTTTTAAAAAAACTGATATCAGTTGCAGAAACTGATTTTAAAAAATAATTATTTTCTGAATCTTTTAGGTTTTAGAGTTTTTTTACAGCTTTAAGGAAAAAACAGAAACTCAAAAACTGTTTTTTTCCCTTTAGAAATTGTTATACGTAAACAGATTGCGTAAACAGATTTTTTTATTAAAATCAGAAACTATTTTTTTTTTGGAAACAGTTTTGCTTCAAAACTGGATAACAATGTTTCATTGTTGTATATTCAAAAGTTTTTGGATATTATAGTTTCAACCCAAGACTTCCTATAATTACGGTTTTAGCCCATATCTTTATAGTATTACAATTTTAGCCTTAATTTTAAAAAAATTACTATTATATCTATGAGTTGGGCCTAATTTGTTTGGGCCATGGACCCAAGGCCCACGTTAACTGTTGATTGCTCAACTATCACCATTTATAAATCTTTAGTGTTAATACATCATCATTAGAGAACTGATCAGACGGGAGTGAGCCGTGGTAATACCACGGGCGCGCTCATGTGGCCGCGCAACATCCACCCATTTAGGAGTGGATGAGACTTAAAAAAATAAAATAAAATAAAATAAATTGTCCCATCCACCCCCAAATGGGTGGATATCGCGCGGCCACGTGGGCGCGCCTGTGGTAATACCACGGGCGCACTCCCGTGTGATCAGGACTCTACACCATTATGGGGGTTACAGAATCAAATGGCAGTTATTGCACAGCCATTAGCACGGTAATAAGGAGTCATCAAGCTTCTGCAATGAATGACATAGGTTCTCACTCCTATGTAAGGTAATCTCTTTCTGCTCCTTTATACACAGCAACAACTGAGAGCACACGAAGTCTGTAAACAGTCCTGGATCTTTTTTTTTATTATTATTAATTAAAATTACAATTCTGGGTGGAACACAAATGAAAGAAGTTATGATTGAATAGAAAACACTAAACATTGATTAAAAGCTAAATATCAGAAGGTGTTTGGAAAGGGAAAGTGTCCAGCTAATGACTTACAGCTTTGCTTGGTGACTTGGTCCAAGTTGATGCATAGCGGTGGACAGTTTTAAGTTGTACACTTGAAAAATTATCCTCTTGGTCCCAATTTATTTGGACAGTGATTTTCGTATTTTTTAACTATATTTTTTTAAAATTTTATTAAATAAACTTATCCCAATAGTCTTGAATTGATATGGAGTTTTGTTAAGAATAATGCATTTTGTGAGTGACATAGGTAATGCATGGTATTTTTATTTTCAAAGTGCCCGTGGGCACGGGCAATTTCTAGTCTTTAATAAATTACCTTTTATCTTTCCTCTTCTTTTTTTTTTCATCCGCAAATCCAAAATGCAAACACAACCCTATGTTAAATATAGCAAAAACGAGAGAATAAAATGCAATCAATGTTCATCAAATAAAATCATTGCAGTCACCTTGCATAAATTCATAAACATGTAAACTTACAAAAGAACAAAAAATAAAATATGGTCCAATCTTTCCTTGGGATGAACATCCCAAAATAACTCATGTGCAAAATTCGAAACTCATAACAGATTAACTTAAATTGAAATAAATAAAAAAGCTCGAGGAAATTTTTGGCTATCAACATTTGGTTAGTATTATCCTTAAGGTTCACGTTTCGAGTTTATGTGGCCACTTGCAGATATTTTTTTCCAATTAATCTGCATTTTTTGATTAAATTACAAGATATATCCTAGAGTTTAAACTACTTTCAAACTCTATTAATAAGAATCTCAATTCATGTCCGTATAATATGCTTGATAGATTAAAAAATGTGCACCTATTTTACACAAATAAATATTTCTCACAACAAATTCAAAAATTTGACCAATTTAAAACAAAATTGTAAGGGTTTGTTTTTATTATTAAACCATATAATCTTTTAATTATGTCAATGTAAACCCTTTATCTATGTTCGTTTGATGTGTAACACCAATATTTTTCTTTCTTTCCTTAGATACATAGCCAAAATGTCATTTTATATGCCTTTAAATTCTCATAATAATGATGTCTTTTTATGTTTATATTTATCTTTTAAAATTTTTTCAAAAATACATAAGAGACCCCATATTACAAACTTGTCTAGTGCCCCAAGAAACTCAGCGCCGGCCTTATTTATGCATGCGTGTGGCTTTATTAAGAAATAATCTAGTTCAATAAAAGTTTTAGAATAATTTTTCTTTTCTTAATTTTTTTGACAAGATTTTCATTTTCAGAAAGATTAGTTTGACGAACAACTTTTAAGGTTTCCGGGCCTTTTCCAGCAAATGCTTTTTTTCCTATTTATTATTTATTTTGGCAATATTTTTGAGATAACAATATTTTTTTGAACCTTTTGTGGATATTTACTTGAACATGCTTGTTGCATATAAAAAAATTGAATGCACGAATGAAACTAAATTTATTTTTATTTGCTCTTAATTCCCTACCTGGATTATCTGCCAAGAGCCGAATAGCAACCCACCCGCCAGACGGCACACCCACCGTATTCCTCTCAACAGGGTCCACAAGATTGAAGTTTTTTGGGTCTGTTTTTGGGTCATAGTTCCCAAATCCTTGTCCAACAACAAAGAAATTGAATCCATGAAGGTGAAGAGGGTGGCTCTCAACCCCAAGAATACTTGTATCCTGCATTACTGACTCCACACTAGTATTAAAAGGAAGCACCAAAACTTTTGTCCCATTCCCCACCATAGTATTATTTGGGGAATTGCCAGTGTAATTAAACCAATGGGCTGGGCTGAACGGAAAGTTTGGGCTGTAAACCCCATTCGATTGCCCGACAAAGTGGGCCTGGAGTAGGGCCGTGGTTGGCGTTGCAAATGAGACATTGCTTATCGAAGCCGAAAACTTGGTCCCATTGGGCCCTTGGCAGGTTTGATTTTGATCACATGGGTTTGTCCCAAGGCCCACTCTGAAGATGAAATGTTTGTCCACATTTTTGGGCACATTGGCAGGGTATTGCGCACTTGCTATGCTTTTGAGCCTTTTTGTGAAATTGGTGGCAAAAGAAGTGTCATTTAGAGAGGGTAAATCTGGTTTAAAAATAGGAAGATTTTTTGGAGAATTTTTTGGGGATTTGTATTCGAGGATGGCGGTGACGGTGGAGTTGTTGAAGGTGCCTTGGCCGGTGGTGTACGGCCGGGCGGCCATGAGGAAGAAGGAGTTTGGGAAGTGGAGTTTGGTCTTGAGAAGGACACTGGTGGTTTGGCCAGGGGTGATGAGAAGTGTGTCGGTATCGAAAGGTTTGACATAAATAGCATCCACATCAACAATGGTGAGAGTGTGGTTGGCGATACTGAAAAAGAGCTCGTCATTCAGTGCAGCGTTGATTATGCGGAGGAGGTAGGTTTTTTCGGGTTTAACCTTTAGCTTGAATGTATCTGCAAATAAAATTGGCAGTTACAAAATTATTTGATGCATATAAGGGCCCCATATTTTGACTCCAACATAGGTCCCATATACTAATTAAAATAGAGCGGAAAAAGATTGTTCCTAATGCTTTGGCTTTCAGAGAAATAAAAAGATAAAAAACACTAGGCATTGGGTACCAATTACTTTCGATTTTAATTTTACCGATCTTCTGATTCTTTCCTCATTTTTTCTAGTATTATAGATTCAGATTCAGATTTTGTCTATTATTTTTTTGTTCTTGTTAAAAAATGGGTTTTGCTAAACTTTGAAAGAAAGAATAATTATTGCAATAGTTTCTTAATATATTAATATATATAAAGAAAGTTTCCTTTTTTTGAATGTGTTAATGTTCATCTTAGAGTTTTCTTTTTGGTGTTTATTTTGGAATTTCACTTAAGAGAAAGATCAGGCCCACACTGTGTGTATACCTTTGGCGGAACAATTATATAATGGGCCTGGAAGCCCATTAATGGTATAGGCATCAGAGACGTTTGGGCCACCGCCTGGTTGCAAAGCCTGGCTAATGACTGCCTCTGGATCCGCATTGAACCACTCTCCTGCATGAATGTCATATATATTAGACTTATATAGCTTTTTTTTTATAGTCAAAGAAAAATATATGTTCACAAGTATATTAGACATATATAGTTTTTATTTTTATAGTCAAAGAAAAATTTATGTTCATAAGTATGTTAGACTTGTGTTCATAAGTACGAGTAAAACTTATTGCAACGTGATATCATTGTTCAATAATAAGTTCTTAGAGAGAGAATAGATACAACATCATTATTTTGAATGTAATTATTAATTTTAAAATTATTATGCCGAGATATGACATTTTGTTATGAATGAATGATAATACCGAGTGTCATTGATGATGTGGTATGCCGCTACAATAAATTCTTTTTCTATAGGTTTAGATGTTGATAGATAGAGGGATAATGGAGCCTAGCTACTTTCATTTAACTTTGCAACTTTTTGAAAAAAAATACTAGAAAAAGTGTCAAAACTTTAAAACATGTGGATCAACTTTATTCTAAACAAATGGTACATACTCAAAAAAAGAACTAAAAAAGCAAGTATATATTATCGAGTTAGAGTCAACTTTTAAGTGATCCGAATCACACATGAAAAATATAAAACACATATCAAGTTTTCTCAATACTTTTCAAGTTACTTTTTTTGAGTATATAACGTTATGACTAAGTATGACTTTTGTTCACTCCCCACATGTTCATATTTTAAAATGAATTTCTTACATATTATTTTTTGGTTACGTAACATTTGTGTTTTAAGTTCTGGTAGTACGTTGGATAAATTACCAAAGATGATGGGGACCTCCTTGTAGGGTTTTGCAAAAGGGTAAGGTACACCAGGCTTTGGGAGGATGATTATAGGACCATAGAGAGTGGCTCTTAGCCAAAACAGAGTTCCTCTTTCGCCAACAATGGTGAAATTGTATACATAGCTCTGACCAGTTTGTTTTATATATGCTGGTCCGTCAGCCCAACCAGATTGAAGTTGTCGAATTCCATGCCTGTTCCAAAAAAATATACATTTGTTTAGAATATGATGCTGTTCATATTTGTAGCAAAATGTGAGTTTTTCATAAAAGTTGGCTTGAAATTAACTGGCGTGTCAATTCTAGTAAGTAAGGGCATATCACGCAGGCACAACTGGCAACTTAAATCGCTAATTTGTTTTACGTTTGTGTAACGTGAAAATAAGATCCGAAAAATGAAGGGAAGTATTAGCTAGGGCAACGGCCAAAATAACAAAAAAGTCAATACTAATTTTAACGTGCAAGTCAGTTTCAAGTCGACTAACTAAATTAAATAGCACTTTTTATAAAAATAATTAAATGTCAAATGTGAAAATTAGATTAAGTAAGATATTAGAGCGGTCCAAATAACGAAAATCATTACACACAGATGAGTTTCAAGTCGACTATTAACTTAAATAGCACCTCTGTTTTTTTATAAATGGTCCTCTTGAAATTAAACGACTTGATGAGTCTCCGTATTCATCAATAAATGCTCGACAAATGAATTAATTTCAAAGACTGTCAACTCAAATAGCACTATTCGTTTAATTCATAATAGTTGCCAACTTGAATAATGTGGAGCATGCAATCTATACAAGTGGATAGAAATATTGTTCTTAACATGATTAACCACTTTGATAAAAAGTCGGTCACCCTCCCTAGCCATAATGAGAGGCCCCGGAAACTGCCCATTCACCGTCACCATACTCTTCGTGTGGCACAATCGAATCACATTTTGCAACTTGATCTACAAAACATAACAAAAAAAGGTGCTATCAATAAAAGAAAACATCAAATGAAATGCACATTTCATGAATGCCACATTGTGAAACATACATCAATTTTGTAGTGCCTTGTTACACCTCCATCCTGGGCTAAAGCAAGCCCAACAAAGAGAAAAGAAGAATGTGGTTAGTGAGAAGAGAACTCTCAAAAATTTTGTTGATTGGTAAATAGAAACACCATTGTTCTGTTTTGGAAACAGACTTAGATAGGGTGAACTTTCATGGGGGTCTCCATATATAGAAGTTTGAAAAGGGTGTTTGGTTGATTAGGTAATAGAAAGATATGTTTTAAGAGAACAAGAGACACAACAAACAAAACTTCCAAAATCTATCTTGGTCGGGACCAACTGTTGTTGGAGAATAACTTTAGAGTGTTGTCAAAGAAAATCTAGTTTAAATTTTTTTGTTAACCACTTACTATTCCTGTCAACCCTTTTCCTTGCTGAAAATGGTATTATGGTATGGATCTGATTTAGAGAATTTGGAAAGACAACCTGGAGGTAAGTTTGACACTTACAAATTGATGATACCACTTAACAGGCTAATGTGGATCTATGTACTTATCATCTAAATCTCACCAAAATGTGTAACTATGATGATATCTATGATATATAACTATGATGTCACTCGGGAAGGTCCAAATTATATACTATGGTCTCAGGCGATGTCCAGTTTCTTAAAGGGAAGAAAACTTTGGCGTTATGTTACTAGAGATATTAAGGCCCCGACGCAGGGTGTTGCTGAGACACCTACTGAGTTCATTGTACGACTGGAAGAATGGGATAGTAAGAATCATCAGACTATCACGTATAAATGTAATACCTCTATTCCATCTATTAATCTACAGTTTGGCCGATTTGATACTACTAATGCCATTTGAGATTTTCTGGCCACCAAATATACTACTGCTGATTTGGCTTGTCAGTATCAACTTCTGACTTCCTTGTGCTGACAGAGACAGGAACCTTGCCAGTCTATTAGTGATTTCTTGCCTCAGATATATTCTATATGGGACCAGTTGACTCCGTCCGAGCCTAAGTGGGTTAATGCTGTTGATGCTACTTTATTTGCCACCTATCGAGATTAGCAACGTCTTATTATGTTTCTCATGGGGCTATCTGATGTATATGAGCCAGTTCATGCCTCTCTCCTTCATCGCATTCCTTTTCCTACACTGAAGCAGACTATCTCTGAGCTCTTATCTGAGGAGACTTGTCTTGGCTTGATTTCACCTGCCCGTGTGGATACCGCTCTTGCTGCTCCTAGTTCTAGAGGTCGTGAATCCTCTGGTGGTTCTCGAGGTTTTTCATCCTCTGGTGCTCAGTCATCTGGTTTGACCTCTCGGCATAATGAGTGCACATTTTTTCATGCCACTGATCATCGCTTGCTTACTTGTCCTGCTCGGGTTTGTAAACATTGTCGCTAGCGAGGTCCTAGCCACTATACGTCCGATTGCCCCAGAAACCCTACCCGCCGAGACACTCGTCCTCAGTCTACTGCTTCTACTGCTGGGGTTTTCTCTGTTGCTTCTGCCTCTTCTACACTGATCGATGTTAGTGATCTTCTTGCCCTTGTTCAACAGATTCTGTCAACTTCCAGTAATCCTTTTACTGCCTTGTCTGCCTCTACAGGTATATTCCCGTGGTCCTTTGACTCTGGGTGTAGTAATCATATGACCTCTGATTTATCTATCTTTTCCTCTAAATCATGAGTCTTCATTTTCTGTTATCTATACTGCTAATGGATCCTCTATGACTGTTGATCATGTTGGGCATGTCTCCACTTCTGCTTTGTCCCTTCCTCATACATACTATGTTCGTAAACTTGCGCTTAATCTTATTTCTGTTGGTCAATTATGTGATCTTGGTCTTATTATTCTTTTCTCTTCTACTGGTTGTGTTGGGCAGGATCCGCGGATGGGTCAGACTCTTGGAATAGGCCATAGACATGGTCGACTGTTCCAGCTCATACATCTTCACATTCCTATTTCTACTGCTGCTACCACTTCTGCATCTTCGTCGTTACCTTCCTTCGGAATTTGGCACTCCCGTTTAGGTCATGTGTCGTTAGGTCGGTTATGTTTTCTTGTATCTAAAGGTGTCCTAGGTCCTACTGTTAATGAACATTTTGATTGTTAGTCTTGTCAACTTGCTAAACAGCTTGCGTTATCTTTTAATAAAAAGCACTTCTGTCTCCTCTACGCCTTTTGAATTAGTTTATTCTGATATTTGGGGGCCTTCTTCCACTTCTACTATGGGCGGTTCTCAGTATTTTGTTATATTTTTGGATGATTTCTTTCGATATACTTGGCTTTATCTCTTAAAGAATCGTTCCAATTACAACAAACCTACTATGATTTTGCTCGTATGATCAAAACCCAGTTTTACCGTGATAACTATTGTATATACCCTAGGGGTAGTTTAGTCATTTTACCCTAACCTAGTTTGCCTATATAAACCCTTATTCTTCTTCCTTT
>BRYF01000002.1:9657500-9665000 GCA_030159135.1 Actinidia polygama | reverse complement strand
CACACACAAAAAAAAAAAAACTCATTTTCAAGTAAAAAATATTTTTTTATTATTTTTAGTAAATCTTTTCAAATTAAATTAAAGTTTTAATATTTTTCAGATTCCTTTATAAAGAGAAACCCAAAAATAAGATTTTAATTGTTAAAGTTTTTATATTTTTCTGATTTCTTTATTAAGAGAAACTGAAAAAATAGTCAATTCAGTGTCCTTTCCGTTGAAAACGTTGACCTCCCCCCACCCCCACTCCCACTCCCACGCCCACCCCCACCCCCACCTCCACCCCGACCCCCCAAGACGGGTCTTGCTTGCGTCACAAAATGTTTCTTGGAAGAGAAGATATTGTATCATATTAGAACTGGAAGGTTGAATTTGGCTTCAGGTGCTGTTTGGTTTCTAGGTAATTAATCTTTGGGTAAGTTGCAACAATCCCTTTCCGAGTTTCCCTAAAATTTAGACTCAAACACTTAACCCCCTTCAAGTATAGCAATTGTACGTAAATGCAATGGACGCCACTAACGGAATTTTTCAGTTGACATAGCATTTTTCATTTTTCAGTTGACAGAAGGGGTTAAGTGTCTGACTGAGTCTAAACTTTTAGTAGGCAACTCATAAATTTGTCATAGTTTATGTAGATTTAATTTAATTTACCCTTAATCCTTATAGCATATATTCGTTATTAGATGGATAATATTAAGTTCCAATACACAAGCTAGGAAAGTTCCAAAGCTAAGCTGAACAAGCAACCTTTTTAGTATTGGCAAAACAAGATTAACAAAAGACAAATGGTGAATAAGATAGAGATTTGTTTCCGGTTAACCCACAATCTTTTAGGAAGTATGGGATGGCAATTTGACCCGAACTTGACGGACCCCGTTCCGCCCCGCCCTTAATGGGACGGGTTTGGGGTCTCAATATACGGGGGCGGGGCGGGTATGGGAAAAAAATCATAACCCGATTACTAATCGGGGCGGGTTCGGATTTTACCCCGCCACCCCGAACCCGCCCCGTTTACCCCGATTAGCATATAAAAAGACAAAAGTACCCCTATTTTTTTAGAAATATACCATAATATCCTTACTATATATATATATATATATAATTATATATAAAATATATATATATATAATTTTTAAAAAAATTAATCGGGTCCGGGCGGGGGTGGGAGAAAAATTCCCAACCCGTCATGGATTTGGGACGGAGGTGGGGGAGGCCGAACCCTCCCCGAACCCGCCCGTTGCCATCCCTAAATCTGAGAAGAAAAAAATTCTTATTTTTCAGTCTATACTTGCATTCTACAGTCAAAGAAGAATGCTTTTGGTTCATTTACTTTCACGTCTTTTTTTTATTTTCTTATTTGAGTTTTCTATTGTCCCCAAAAGATAAGAGCTATCCAAAGTTGACATTTCAATAGGCTATGTGAGGTGTTGGGATTTGCTAAGACAAATTAAGAAAGATTGTGATGGAAAGAAAATAAAGGAGAAAATTTTATATTATCTGAGAGAATAAGAAGAAAATAATTAATTAGGAATTTTTCAAAAGTAAGTATAAAGTGAGTGTTAAAATCTGAAAATTTAAAAATCAGTTTTTATTTTTTAAAGTTATTTTCAAAATACACACTTCAGCCCAAAGTAATGTATTTTAACTTCACTCACAAAAGATTTAAATGGATCCTCTAGCTAGTTACTCATTGAATTAAAAAGTTGTGTGTTGATAAGCTTAATGAAAATCTTTATCCATAATATCGCAGTTAAAAAGCGACAATTAGGAATATAGGAGTGATATTTTGTCGCGGTTACATGTTAATTTTGACTTTCTTAATTTTGTTTCATCTGTAAATTGATTTGATTAGCATACTTAACGGACGGATGGACTGAGATCCTATTTATTTATATTTAAATTCTCGTAATGACATCTCATTTAAAATAAATTAGTTAAATTAATATATTATTAAATTTGTAAGTGAAAATGTGTAGAAGCCACTCCATATCCTCAGCATCGGTATAGACTTAATTTCCAAGAATGTTAATACAAGTATTTGGTGGTGGAGAGTGATTTGATGATGGATTTCAATTGAAGTGATCGCCACTTATATTTCCTATCACTCTATGCTTTTATATGGGTAGTGATTTTTACATTACCTTTTATTCGATTGCATTATTTTTTTTATAGTAAATTTATCTAAATGTGTAATAAAAATATTTGAGTTAAATTGGAGTATTTCGATAAATGAACCATAGTAAAAACAAAAAAGAGAGTATGACCATTTTAATAATGTTAATTGTGTCCATGTTCATCCATACATGATCTAATTTAATTATATATAACCAATATATATATATCATCTAAACGTGTGTAGAAATTAAAAGTCAGATCATTGTTAAATAAAAAATTTCCATCAAAATTGTTAATTAAATCTCAACTCGATCCACCTCTCCGGACCAATCAAAATAATTAATGCAATAACCAATTGAAAGGAATAAAGAAAGAGAAAGAAGAGACTAGCTGAATTAAAAAGATCGATTCAATGACGGAGAAAGAAGTTTTACAATGACTTTGCATGAATTGCTACTTCTCCTTCTATGACTACGGCTCCTCCTCCTCCTCCTGCTGTGTTAGTTAATCGACTCCTGTGGCAATGAAAAGGAAATAGAATGGATGGTTGCTGTGTGGAGAATGGATGCTTTTCTTTATCTATCTATTCTTCTGTTAGTTATAAAACTTTGGCTTAGCGGATCTTTTAATAATATTTGAATTTTTGCTCGGTTTTCCATTTTGAATATATTTTTTTGTTCCGAGTGGAGTGAATCCGTGTCAACCAACTCCTTTTGCTGGTTCATAGATACAATTTTAATTTGTTGTTTGAGAGAATAGGACAAGTAAAAAGTAAATAAAATAGTAAAAATAATGAAGTCTAAAAGAGATGTGGACAAGTGTCCTATGAATGAAGGTGTCTTTTCTTGGCTATGAAGTTTCATACAAAATATATAATAGAAAGAAGAAAGAAAAAAAAAGGCAAGTAAGTTGGCTTTGCATGAAGAGAGAGAGAGAGAGAGAGAGAGAGAGAGAGAGGGTGATGACTGATTTATGGAGGGAAGCAGATCCTGATTTCGTTATACCCTTCCTCAGTTTAAACATCCACAATTTTTAATAAAAGTATTGTTTCTTCATCAAAAAAATAAAATAAATGGAACATGAAGTCCTGAAAAAAGTTATCTAACAACTAGTTACATTTCAAGACGTGCTCAACAATCAAAATATTTAAATAGGTTAATTGTTTTTAACAAGACAACAGGAGAAAAGTACTGACAATTGGAGCATCTGCCACGTATATACTAGATAAATTATTCATGGAAAAATAAAATGTGAAGAAAAGAAAAGAAAAGAAAAGATAAATTAATCAAATTTGCATATCATGTCTAGGAGCACTCCAATACCAATTCTGGCTTAGCTCGGTTGAGCTAGGACGGGCACTACCGCCTGGTTGTCGCTATATAGCAAGTTTGGTATGATTTTTATACCGGAGTTTGGTCGATTCACAATGGTTGGCGAGGATCCCTACGACACGTCAATGTCGGAGGGTAACTTGCACAACGAAGTTTTCTCTGTCACTCTCACGCTTGGTTCCAAATGCCAGCAATGTGATAGCTACCAACTATGCTTTAGGGGCATGATTGGGTTAGTCGCCTACTCACTGACACAAGCAGTAAATGCATTCAGACATGCGTTAGTTTCATCCTACCCACTGACATGGTAGCTGGCGCGTCTAGACACGCACCTAACTACAATATGAAAGGTCAGGCTTTTTCTCCCTCAAGGGTATGTAAAACAGCTCACTTACGCTACATACTCTTTTTCTCTGTCTACATACACTTTCGGTCACTAACTGGACCGTCAGAGAGCCGTTGCGGAATAACTCCGACATTCTTTCTCACTGTTCCTGTCTCGTAGGTTTGTCAAGCAAGCTTTTGCAATTACCATTCGCTAGTCAACCACCACAAATGTCTATTTTCGATTTTGTTTCTCTTCACCCACACCCCACATCAAGATTATGTGTTTGGGATATAGGCACAACACTATGCTACCAACATTGTATGGGACCGCCTTGGTTTGAATGATGTAATCTAAATCGATTATTTGAAGGGTTTTTCGAATTCGTAACCCATGTAGAATTTCAAGTTGATCAGACATGGGATCAAATCATATTTGTGTTATAGTTTTTTACTTTCAAAATTATATTTTCTTTGTGTTACTGTTTAATCTTAAAATCATCCTTGTTGTTCCTTTTTCTCAAGACAAACATGATCTAATCATATGACTCTATAGGTTCGATCAACTTGATTTTTTAAATTTTTTTTGAGACGATCTCGTTGAACCGTGCAACATGAACAATTTTGATTAATTACATCCAAAGTGAGAGATAAATGACAAGGACAACACGATCCTTTGCTTTTCTAGACGACTATCATAACACCTGACCCAAATCCCAAGGTTATTGTGGTTCATAAGATAAAATTACCAAAATTCGATTCCCCTGTCTATTAGCTAGCTAATGTTGGCCAAATCACGCACAACAATATGTCGTCTTCACATCTATACCTAGGCTGCTATGTTGGCCGGACATTACTTGTATAGCCAAAGAAGAAACAAATAGGAAAGGCCAAAAAGGGCATCAACACATGGGAAGATTTTCTATGTATGTGTAAGGGAATAAAATACAAAACTACAAATTCTGAACTTGTTAGGGCAAACATCACCACCAAGTTGTCGCTATGAAGCAAGCTTTGAGGGTCTCTGTCCCGGAGCTCAATCGAGATACTACTGAACATTAGCTCTGTCCGAGCCACGACAAGCATCACTGCTGAGTTATCGCTCTATAGTAAGCTCGGTAGAATAAACACGCCGAAGCTTGGTTGAGGGGCAACGGTCGGCGGCGATCTCGAGGATATCAGGTGACAGAAGGTAACTTGTATGGTGACGTTTCCTCTGAAACCCCCCACAATTGGGTTGAGACGTCGACGGTATGATGGTTGGGTTAGCCGCCCTAAGGGCATGGCTGGGTCAGCCGCCCACTCATTGAGTTGTAGTTTGTCTATTGCGTCAAGGGACGTGTTGAGTTGTACTCTATGTTAGCCCAATAGGTAACCCAAGAAGGGGGATGAATTGTATTTTTCAAAATTAATTGACAATTAAGATTAATTCAAATTAATCTAATCACTAAGACAATAAATTAACTTGTGTGAAAAGTGATAAATGTAAGTATAAAGTAAAATCAAGAGTATGAGAGAGCACAACAAGATTTACTGAGGTTCAACCACAACGTGTGGTCTATGTCCTCCTAAGACTTTCGCAAGATCTTCTTCTACTATTTGCAATTAATTATTACAAGGTGAGGCTTATTTACAAAGTGTTCAGCTCACTTTTACACAAGACCTTATCTCAAAGTTCTTCCGAGACCCTCTCAATCTGCCAAGTGTTTTTATCCAAGTTATACTTAAACTTACAAGAGTATAAGTAGATGAAGGTTTTACAAGATAAGAACAAACTCTCTAACAAGAGTAAATAGGAATGGAATCACACAATAAATGTCAACTCTTGAAGACGAAAAGAATTTCTCAAGAAATGTTGAAGTTGAAACTCTTTAATGATCAATGATTGTTTAAGATAGTCTCTTGTTATTGTTAAATGCCCTTGGAGCCTTGTATATAATGGCTTGAAGAAGAATGAATCGTTGGTGGTAGTTGTCGAGCATTAAATATTGGTTCAAACAGCTCTTCGTTCAAAATTCTAGCCGTTAGGTGTCGACACTTTTTCCATGTTGGCACTTTCTGGGTTTTCTGGGTTTCATGTATTGATACTATCTAGAACATGTGTCGACACTTCCTATTTCTCTGAATCCACTAGTCACATGTGTCGACACTTGAAAGAATATGTGTCGACACTTCAAGCCTTCTTCCTTCAGTTGAAACAAACTGTCTTCAAGTATCGACACTAAACTTATAAGAGTATAAGTAGATGAATGTTTTACAAGATGAGAACAAGCTCTCTAACAAGAGTAAATAGGAATGGAATCACACAATAAATGCTAACTCCTAAAGACAAAAATAATTTCTCAAGAAATATTAAAGTTGAAGCTCTTTGATGATCAATGATTGTTCAAGATAGTCTCTTGTTATTGTTAAATGCCCTTGGAGCCTTGTATATAATGGCTTAAAGAAGAATGAATCGTTGGTGGCAGTTGTGGAGCATTAAATGCTGGTTCAAACAGCTCTGCATTCAAAATTCTAGCCTTTAGGTGTCGACACTTTTTTCATGTGTCGACACTTTCTGTTTTTTTTGGGTTTCATGTATTGACACCATCCAGAACATGTGTCGACACTTCCTGTTTCTCTGAACCCATTAGTCACATGTGTCGACATTTCAAGCCTTCTTCCTTTAGTTGAATCAAATTGTCTCCATGTGTCGACACTTTCGAGTCCATATGTCAACACTTGATCACCAGTCTTCAAAAGTTTGACTGCTATCCACATGTACTGACACTTCAATGTCAAGTGTCGACACGTTTTGTAGCTTAGACATTGTCTTCATGTATCGACATTTTACTATCATGTGTCGACACTTTCTGTAGCTTGGATACTTTTCAAAGCATGTGTCGACACTTTAATTTCAGATAGCTCACTGTCCATATGTGTAGACTCTTTCAACCAGATGTGTCGACACTTATCTTCCCAGATTTGAATCTTTGCTCACTGTCTTCAGGTGTCGACACTTTAAGCAGGATGTATCGGCACTTTATTCCAGATTAAGTTTGTCTTCATGTGTCGACACTTCTTGAAATCATGTGTCGACACTTCTTTCTCAGTAGATATTTTTCTGTTTTCTTAACTATTTGAGCATCGATCAATACGAGTTCTTTAGGAGGTTTTCTCTTTGGATATATGTGATCTTCAAGGTCTTCATTTCAGAGACATTTATGACTTCCTTTATTTGTCTAAGACTTTTCCGTATTTTTCAATATAGTCTCCAAGTCTTCACGTGTCGACACCTTGTAAACAAGTGTCAACACTTTCTGGGTAGAAAGTGCTTTCAGTTTTCCTTGATCAATTAAGTTCTAAATCATAATGCTTATGGTCTATACGCTAAGTAGAGTCATTAGACATTAATATACTATTTTGTAATCATCAAAATTGAGGCATTGAGTCAACACTCTGTCTAGTGACATGACAGTTGGCTCATCCAGGCACTCGTCAAACTGTGCTATATAAAAAGGTCAACCTTTGTTCTCTCAAAGATACGCAATCTAAGCTATTCTAAACTGAAACTATCTCTCTCACTCTCAACCTATGATCATCTTACTTGACCGTTGGAGAGCCGTTCCGGGACAGCTCCGGTGGCCTTTCTCATTGTTATTTTTTTACAGTTCGGTCCAGCCACCAGCATTCCCTAGAAGCCATCGTTAACCGTTGGTACACCACCGCAAGTGTCTATCTTCGATTTCTTCTT
>BRYF01000002.1:9645000-9650000 GCA_030159135.1 Actinidia polygama | reverse complement strand
ATTATGTCGTGATCTTCTCACTCTTTGAACTATAACTCTATTATTTTTCTACTCTACTTTGTCTAGATTTTTACCTTGATCTCATCTCCACATCGAAGGGTTTGTAGCGGCCTCACCCCGGTCGATAATGTTTGTTCCCTTTCGTAGGTCGCCCAGGTCAATACCGAGCTTAAGACCAATTCTGATTGTTGGTTACTCATTCCAATAGAGCAATTTCTGCTCTACTTTGTCTGGATTTTTATCTCGGTCTCATCTCCACATCGGAGAGGTTTGTAGCGGCCTCACCCCGGCCGGTGATATTTGTTCCCTTGTGCAGGTCATCGAGGTTAATACTGACCTTTAGAGCAATTTTGATTGTTAGTTGCTCATCCCAGATTTCTACCACAACAGTTTGGTGTCGTTTATCGGAATGATAGTTCTCAATACTCTATGCACCTACGTAGTTGTTTATTGCCTAGACAAAGTACTAGTAGCCCTTTAGACAACAGAGCATGTCCAATGTCGAACATTGGTCAATCTCCAAATCTCGAAGGCATTTATCGTGAGATGCATGGAATCGTTGAGCCGATCAGGATCATGAACGAGATAAATCCCCACCTGGTACAACACATCGCCACAAATAATCCGCCTCTTGCCACTGCACTTATCCCAGAAGATGCTGATCAATCTCGTCATTCTTACCAATTGGGCAACCAAGATTCTCAAAATCGCCATAGTGATAGTCAGGGACATCCAACCAGGAGCCATCAGCACCGGTTAGCAAGTTTGCACTCCAGACAAGGAAGTAGTCCTGGTTTTGTCAGAGTCTCGATCATATAGCCGAACTCAAGATATAGTGGGCGAGGAAACTAGGAGATGGGGAAGATCACCTCACCGAAATGACCGAGTACATAAGCACAACGATAAGTCGACTACCTAAAAATTTAAAGACTTGAATGCTTGGATTGACGATACCGGCGTAAATACCCCAGTTATTGTGGATGCTTTGATCAGGAAAATCGAGCCTCCATTTACGGAAAGAGTAATGAAAGTCAGATTTCATCAAGATTTAAGTTGTCATCTCAGATAGGAGTGTACAAGAGGAAGGTAGATCCCATGGATCATTTGGACTCATACAAAAACTTGATGATTCTCCAGGGGTGTTTGGATGAGGTAATGTACATGGATTTCTCCGCAACCTTAAAGGTGCCAGCTAAATCAAGGTTCAAGAAGTTATCTCCTAGAATTATTGATTCGTTTGGCGACTTGAGTAGGCTTTTTGTCGCTAATTTCATGAGTTGCAGGGTCAGGCAGAAGAATGTGTTCCATCTTTTCACAGTCTACCAGAAAGATGGGGAGAGCTTTAAAGATTATGTCAGGCGCTTTAACTAGGTTATCCTAAAAGTAAAAGATCCCAGTGACAAGGTGGTGATCATGGCGATGATGGAGGGTCTTCATCCGAGCCCATTTCCCTCTCCCAAAGCATCCTTGAAACCTGTCGGCGCTCAAAAGTAAGATCGACAAATAAATTGCAGCTGAAGAGTTGGCACAAATAAATTGCAGTGAAGAGCTGGCAGAAGCCAAGCGTAGAAGGCGAGGAAAGGATGATCACAAGAGCAAGGAACTTGAAACTCGACGAACGAACTATAGTGGCGAGTTGAAATTAAAGAGGTTCGAGCGAGATGTTAGGAGACAGATTAATGAGCGACGTCCTTGGACTCACCCTCGCTGAGTCAATTAGATATTACCTCATCTAAACGCCCCTATAGCCTAAGTACTTATGGAGATCAAGAATGAAGACTTTGTGAAGTGGCCTGAAAAGATTAAAATCAACAACCTCAGGAGAAATAAGAACAAGTATTGTGAGTTTCACATGAATCATAGATATAATACAGAAGAGTGCTTTCAACTAAAAAAATAGATAGCTGATCTAATCAAGAGGGGATACATGAGAAAGTATGTAGCTGATTGCCCGAGGCCTGACTCGCATGATAGAGGACTCGCTGATAACAGGACAACCGCAGTGATATCCAAACTATCTATGGAGAGTTTTGATCAGGAGGATGTTTAACCTCATCCCAAAAAAGGCATGCTAGAGAGGCAAATGGGCGAGCAAAAGAGGAGATTTACAACCTCTCCACGCCTATGTCTGAAGCTCTCCAACCCATCATCTTCACCAATGAGGATTTGAGAGGTTTGCATTTTCCCCATGATGATGCATTGGTCATATCTGTCACAACAGCCAATTTTAACGTTCAGATGATCCTAATTGACAACGGGAGTTCTGCTAGCATTTTCTTAATCTCAGCATTTTGCCAAGATGAGGATAGGGCGAGACAGGCTCCACCCTTTCATACCCCTCTAATCGGATTTGGAGGAGGTTCAATACACTCCCTTGGATGGATCAAATTGCCCTTGACTTTGGGGGAAGAACCCCACTAGACTATAGTGTGTCAAGACTTCATTGTCATAGATTATCATTTGCCATACAACTCAATCTTAGGTCTCCCCACCTTGGGAAAAATCAAAGCCATTACTTCTACCAATCACCCAATGATGAAGTTTCCTACTTCGACTGGGATAGGCGAGGTAAAGGGTGACCAAAAAGTTTTTCAGGCAGTGCTTCATGACAGCGACAAACACCATCTAGACTCTGAAATCCAGTGCCAAATAGCAGTTACAGATAGATGATGTCAAGATGGAGGCGTTTAGAGGCGAGATAGAAGATATACCTCTTGTTGATCCCCAAAAAACGGAAAACACCAAGCCTCTAGAGGAAGTAACCCCTATTTCTGGACACCCTAATTATTCAGATCGTTATGAAATGATCAGGACTGAATTGACTGAGGAGCTACAAAATGCGTTGATGGAATTTACGACGTATTTGCATGATCACAAGGCAACGTACCAGGAATAGATCATCAGATCGCCGTTCATAAGCTTTTCACTAACCCTGATCATCCTTTGATCCTCCAAAAGAGAAGGAAGTTCACTCCAGAACGTTTGAAGGTCATAGAGGAAGAGTTGTCCAAACTGATCAAAGCTGGTGTCATCAGAGAATCCCATTACCCGGATTGGTTAGCCAACGTCATTGTCGGCATAAAAAGGGTGAGAAATAGAGGGTGTGCGTTGACTTGATCGACCTAAATAAGGCCTACCATAAAGACAGTTTTTCTCTTCCCAAGATCGATTTGATAGTTGATGTAACCTCCAAGCCCGAACTACTTAGTTTCATGGACGCATGCATCCACCCTACATAGGAAAAAAATATTTTATCACAGAAAAAGGATTATATTGCTATAAAATCATGCATTTTGGACTGAAAAATTTAAGGGCGACATACCAAAGATTGGTCAACAGAATGTTCGAGGAGATGATTGGAAAAACAGTGGAAGTTTACATTGATGATATGTTGGTCAAGAGACTCAAAACAGATGATCACGTTTCCCACTTGGATGAAACATTTAGTATCCTTTGAAAATATCGCATGACGCTAAACCCTTCCAAGTGCATCTTTGGCGTATCATCGGGAAAATTCCTCGGCGACGTGCATCTTTGGCGTATCATCTTTGGCCTCGAGCTTGGCTACCCAGCCTTCTAGGTCTTTGGCCACGTTCTGGGCCCAAACCATCTCATCTCGTATGGATCCGACGTTGGCCTGTTAGGTCATTGCCTCTACTCGCATCTCTTTGTTACGACCAGCAAGAGAGGATCCAAGCACCACCGCCTATAGAAAACTAAATTATCAGAACATTGAAAGTTCAAAAATACAAGCTTAATTTAAAGACAAACAGTTACCTAGCTGACAAAATGAAAGAACTTTGTGATCACCCAGTTTAGGTCTAACTTTTCCATCGCCTCCTTATCGACGGGAAAAATGAGACCCTAGAGGAGTTTCTTCGCCACCCCGGGCTTCTCCATGATGGAGGCATTGGGCCCCAAGTCAACTCGGGGTTAGCCAAGGTCCCCTCCCCGAGGGCTATAGAGGTGGGCACCATCTTGGTCGTCGTCCGGCTCGATGTCGCCTTAGATTTAGTTGGGGCTTTGGTAGCTGGCCCCTTCTTCTTGTCCTCATGCGGCGGCATGGGCCCCTTTTTCTTGGTGTCTGCCACCTGTTTGCCCTTCTTCGAGGGCGAGATGTCTAGTGTTTCATCTCAAGGACGTTTCTCCTCTGAGGTCGCTTCCTTAGACTCACCTCTTCCTTTTACCATCTGGGCGAGATTCTTCATGTCAACCTTCTTTGACATAGCTGCAAGAGAAAACCAAAGTCAGTTAATAAAAGGAGGTGAAATACTTAAAAGGGAAAGAAGGCAGTACCATCCGATTTTTTCTCAGGGGACAACCGTGGGTCCGACCAGGCCTCCGAGCTACTTGGTTCCCAATTAAGGAAAGATGGCCAGGTTTTTACTTGATCAGGAAGGGGAGATAAAATTTCCCTCATCCTCTTCCTGATGGTTCCTATGTTTTCCACCGAGTCATCTCGGGAATGGTCACCTCAAGAAGATTATCTCAAGAAAGGCAGAACTCTCCCTCGTCGCATGCAACTTGAGCTGCATCGCCTACGGGTTTATCCTCGGTATTATCCCCGCCACTGGACACCATTTTTTTGTAGTTGAGGACGAATCTTCTGAGGAAGGATTTCAATTGAATGACGTCCTTAATTGGGTAGAACTATCTGTGCTCTAACGTGCTTGAGATCTGGTCAAACCTTTGTTGTTCGATCTCGATCAGACCAGGCAATATGTTGTAGTGCTTACCTGAAAATGTTAACACAAGGTCAGATAAAAAAAAATAGAAAGCTTAGTAAATAAAGAACTAATCATTGAGTAAAGACTGACCTGGGGTGCTCCACGATCTCGGAACCCTCGAGACTCCAAGCCCCCGAGATTGTCCATGGGCAAACTCCCAATTGTCCCCCAAGATGAAAAAGAATTTCTTCTTCCACCTCTTGACGTTGTTGGGGTACCCCCTGAATTGAGTTTTCCTCGGCCTCGCCTTGAAGTAAAGCCATCCAGGATTCG
>BRYF01000002.1:9630000-9635000 GCA_030159135.1 Actinidia polygama | reverse complement strand
CTCTCTTTCATGAAGATAAAAAAAAAAAAAGAAGAAGAAAAAAAACTTTGGTTCAAAGTTTTCAAGCATCCTTCAAGGTTCTCTCATCCAAACTCCTATATAGAGAATCGACAAGCACTTCAAAGACGTATCGATATTCTCATTTCAGCACACTCGATGTGTCAAACTTTGAAGAGTTTGCATTTTTAATCTCACTCTTTGAATAAAGTAATTCAGTCTTTGTTTGAGATCAAGTTTTCTTTGCGGCTAAAAGCAAAGAAAACCAAAACGTCCATCCTCTCAATTTTCAAATGGGCTAAAACTGTAAATAGAACAAAAAAATAGTTCAAATTGTGTTCTCAAAAAAATAGTTCATCCAGATAGTGATGAATGGTATTCGAATGAAAGATCAATAAGGAGAGAATCATCCTATGGTTTCAACTGTTTCTTTCCAAAAATGAAAAAACTGAAGTTCCTTTGAGATGAGAAAAAAAGAATGTAGGAATGGGGAATTTAGGATTTTTTTTTTTACAACCACCACCAAAACAACAACAAAAAAAAAAAATATAGATAGATAGATAGATAGATAAGGCTTTTTTATTAGACAACCTGGTCCTCCAAAGGCTCAAAAGGTAGGACCCATTTTAGGCCATATTTGAATTAATGATTTGATGAGAAAAAAGAAAATGAAAATGGAAAGGAGGTATCTAATAATTGTGAATGGTTGTAATTTTTCTATTTATTTATTTTCCTCACTAAATATTTGATCTCACTTGAGTTCAATATAAAGTGGCCTATAAATTATGAAGTCATTTAAGTTTTATGTCATGACTCAACCATTTGGGTTTAATACCCTAATTTTGGGTATTTAGTATTTTTTTTATCAAAAAGAAAAATGTTACCTAAAAAGTGAAAATCACCGTGTGAGACCGGATTAAATCAATGAATTAGAACGAATCGACTGAATTGATGGGTCTAGAATTTTTAGACTAATAGAGACCTTTTGATCATAATTCTATACTCTTATACACATTTCAATTCTGAATATTAAGAAAATTTATTTAAATACTAAGACTTGAAGATGTTTCAAAATGATATGAATCATATCATCATCTCTTTGCTGCTGCTGCTTCTTCTTCTTTATTTATTTATGGAATAGGAGCATATGTCACGTTACCTCAGATAAATTATATTTTGCACATCTACACTCTCAGCCGAATTTCATTTCACTTTCAGTTTAGATTGTACAACCCTCACATAGGTCAACTAACAATGCCCCCTCCATTCATCTTTGTTATGCTTACAAAGTTGTAATGTATTGGAACCTAATACCTTTAAGCAAATCAAGCCAAGATTACTTAATTAAAACAATCATCCGTATAAAAATTTCATATAAATTAGTTTTTTTGGTTGATTTTATGAATATCACTTTGATAATGGGAATTCACGTTAAAGATAAACTATAAAGATCACGTTGATAATAGGAATTCAGTCTTGTTGCCCAAGTCTTCCTTGGACTAGCGATGTGGATAACAGTCCACATGTGGACACAGAGCAACCCATAAGCAAGACATATGGACATATGATACACTGTTCTTGGGTTTCTAAAGAAACTTTCACTGGCAGCGGAGTTGACTACGATACCAAATTTGTGAAGACCCGACCCAACCCGACCTAGTATAATATTTTTTTCGCTTCGCCAGTATGTCCATGCCCTATACATGCGTGCGTGGCCAAGTAAATAGCACACTAATTTGTTCTAAAAAAAGCCTTGTACTAACTTCCAACACTGAACCTACACAAAAATGAAGAAAAAAAAAACTTGAAGAACGTACAATTACATTGGACCTATAAAATGTAGAATTGCACACATCCTATTCATTTGAAATTGAAAATGAAGTTAACGATTAATTAAATGTTTTTAATAATGAATGCTAATGACCTATTCCGCCCCAAAAACAAATCATGAAGAGAAAAACCAATAAGTGCATCATTGTACATTGGACACAAACAGCATCATGTTCGGTAGCATCCTTGTCTCCAGTTCTCAAATTTGGATCATACATTCGTCTCCCTCATGCAGTCTTGACCGTTGGCTAATTTTCTTTTCTTTTCTTTATGTGTCTTTTAGGGTGGTGTTACAGATTCCCAGCGGTTGCAGCCGCTAATATTGACCTGTACGACACCGTTTTTATCACTGTTGACGATCTCACAGCATTGTCTTCGTGGGGCCTGTCACATTCAATCATTGCCAAGAAGTTGGTCACTAATATTCTCATTCAAGATATGGTTCAAACTAAATAAAAATAAATTCAAATTAACTTATCAACATGATTATCATATAATGATGTTGATGACTTGCACATCTCACAAGTCACAAATCTCGATTTCAGAAATCAAGGCCGGCACCACATGCAAGAGATCAACTATTTTTTACTTCAAGAGAATTAGCTGTACGTAGATCAGGGATTGTTATAGTTGGATCGAACACTTGGCGTTTTGTCCTTCTTGCTGTTTATGAAGTTTCTTGCCATGAAAACTAATAAATCTAATAGGTCTATAAGTTTGTGGAAGTGGTTTATGCCACGACGCATTATAACATGTCGTAGTTAGAATGACGAACTTGTCCTCATTACACAAGGCAGAACATTCAGCCCATTACTTTTATTTACTTAAATGACCCGTTCAAAGCATTATTGGGTTTCAAAATTGTTCTAGCACATTAATAACATACAAACATGCATTAAAAAAAGTACAACTTTCATGAATTCTGTGGGGTGTAAGGATGAGAGAAAATCAAACGCAGGCGATAATGGTGATTGACAAGCGAATCCCGATGGCTAGACGTTGTTCTGCACGGAACTGTTCCGGGGATGACTCTCCAAAAAAGAAGAGAGAGAGAAAAGAGCAAGAGAAGGTTTCTTGGCTATAGTCTTAGAGAGAGAAAGTCAGAATTACTTACTTGTAAGAGAGGGTATGTCCCCTTTTATAGTGCAGCTCGACGCATGTGAGGATGCATCGACTTCCATATCAGCGAGTAGGTGGCTAACCCAATCGTATAGACCTTGGTTGGTAGCTAACTCATCGGTGTTTGAGCCTAAGCGTGTGGATGGCAGAGGAAACTTGTTGTGTACCTAAAGCTTAGCTTCGGAAAACTCTGTCAGGATAAGCTTATTGACCGACCCATCACGTGAAGATACCAACCGAACTTACTATGAAGCTACAGTCCGGCAACGGTGTTCATCCAAGCTCGGACAGGCTTGAAGCAGGATATTTTATCCTCATAATTTTCCCTAAGCTCGCATGAGCTCGTTCAATAATTGCAGAGGTTATGTGACCTAGTTGCCCAAGAACCTTAATTTGAGATAGCCAGAACGCAAGAGTTTGATAGTGCTTGCAAAATGTCATTTCCGTGCCATGCGACAACGTCTAGTTTGCTATGGAACTCAGTTAGAGCACAAAAATCAAAGCGGCGCACCAACGCTTAGGCGATGTTTGGGCAAAAAATGGAGCAGTTCGAATTCCCCTATAAATTCAAAATCCAAACCAACCCACTATTCACCTTAAATTCTGAGCATTCTAAAGAGAGAAATTGAGAGAGCAAATCAGAGCATCAACAAATCACTGCCATTGTACCGTCATTCCATTGCCATCTCCAATAGCATCTCCGTCATTGACTACCCTGTTTCTTTTTATCGGTTGCCTCCAAACAACCACCGTAAGTCCCATTTATGGTCTTTTGCAACGTCTTTCGATTTTTTTTGCCCATTGATTTTATCTGAGTCAGTCAGGTTGTCCATTTATAATCTTAGATCTTCGGCTCCCATGGGTTTTGAAATGCCTGAATCGTCTATCTTGAATCTGTCATGGTTGCTCATCGCCATTGATGAGGTTGAGCTTCTCAAAAAATGAAGGCTCTAGGTTGCCCCTTTATCCATTTCGAAATGGGTCAGAACCTTCTATCAGTGCGTTAGGGTTACGGTTTAGCACCAAAGTCGTTCGTGCACTGAGAGAAGGTCGAGGCACGGGAACCACTTTAGTGAGTCACCAAAAATAAATCGAAGCTCAGGTGTCGTGTAGCTAGGCCACGCGGGGTAGAGCTTAGAACTCGCATCTATTTTGGCTGGCTTTGCCCCTATACGTTTACTGTTAACCCGAACTAGGCTAAGAGATCGAACTGATAGATTTTGTTTTGTTTCATAACATGAAACTTAACCGAGCCCAATAGCACGACGATGCTGCCTTATCAAGATTTAGGAGGGTTCACGAGATCCCGAATGACTTACTAGTAAAGCGACCCGGTCCAAATGAGGTAGTTACTACGATGCAAGGACACAACGAATGCATCCCAGTCCACACGTGGCTGATTCACTTGGCCAGGATTTGGTTCCCTGTCAATCCAATGTTAAAGGAGGTGATGGCTCGCTATGGCCTCACCTTCATGCAACCGAACTTGCTATAAAGCGACAGTTTAACAGCGGCACTCATCTAAGCTCGGCCGAGAATGAAGCATGATACTTTATCATCTCACATCTCACATATCTTATTTTAGATAAATATCCATTCGTTTTTTTTTTCAAGTTCCAACTTTAGTGCAGAAAATTAAAGTTTCAAACTTTGTGAATCTGCTCAGGCACAATTTTGGCTTCCTAATTTAGTGTAAATTATTTCGTTTTCTTGTTATATTTTTAACTTTGATGATCATAATTTTATATCTTTTATTTCCTCGTGAAGATAGGTAAAAATATAAAAAAAAATTGATCTAGATTGAAAAAATGCACGAAAAAAGGAAAAAAATATCTACTTTCTTTGAAAATGAACTAAAATTGTTCTTTGTGGTCATTTTTTTTCAAATTTGATCATATATATTATTGCATGAGACAGTGAGAAAAAGCCATTAAAGATTAAAAAAAATCAAAAATCATAGGAACGAAATTAGTTAGTCCAACCTCGGCCTCAATGTAAAAATAAAAATTTATAATATTTTTGTATTGACTCTCAATGTGGATATTTTTTTTATG
>BRYF01000002.1:9620000-9625000 GCA_030159135.1 Actinidia polygama | reverse complement strand
TTGGTTTCAATAATAGTTTATTTTCGATGGTTTTTAATACTTGCATAGTATGTTGCTTACATTGAAACTTTTAGCAAATACAAGATTTATGTGTGTGTGAAATTTGAAAATGATTTTGTGAATGACACGCTAAGATGTACCTAAGTTAAATGGCTTAGATTAAGCCCGAGGTAAAAAACCTAGATAACAACCACGCGGGAGGAAATGTCGACCCTTCGGTTCGTGATCGAGAATGCGGCCGGATATGAGGTATATCAAACCTTCGGTGAAAGTCCGAGAAGTAGGTAGGATATTAGGTATGTCAAATCTTCAGTGAAAGTTCGAGAAGTAGGCCGAAATGAGGAATGTCAAAGCCTTTGGTGAAAGCCCGAGAAATTGACTGGATGTGTCACATGCTTAGTGCATAACGAGACCGATTAGGTACTAGCCTAGAAGTGTCATTCAAAGAAATTCGATTATTATTTTTTTGAAAAGCCTGTAAATTTGTGAAATCATGAATTTGAGAAATCATAAAATGAATGCTTTTGAGAAAAGCCGAAATATGTGGAGACTAAATGATTTATAAAATCATGGACTTGAATCAAAAATATATTTTGATATGAATGAAAGTATATTTCATTGCATTATGTTTTCAATGTATAGTATGTATCATGGTTTTTATTTGAGACATCAAATCCATTGTTATATTTTTTCAAGGTAACTCACATTTATTATAAAATAAATTTCAGGTATCGAGGGATATCCTGAAACTTTAGGCGTGTGGATGTCCTTTTGTTTATTTGTTTAGATAAACTTATAGACATGTATTTTTGAAAATTATAATATTATTTTGGCTCGGTGTGAGCATTGTCCAAGAATTATCATCCATGTTTTGTATTTGATAGCTCATGAAGAGCATTGTCCCACGGGAGGGATAGTTTAGTTGTACTCTGATATAATGGCAGTATATTGTCATATTATTTAGTTAATTTTTTTGCATTTGAGTTGTTTGCTTACGTGACCGAGTCTTGGTTTGACCGAGACGTGACATATACTATCTATTTACTGAACAAAATATATTGTCTCCAATAAAACACATTTTTCATAAAATTCTACTGCTTGAATGCATATTCAAGTTGGATGAAAACCATTGTCGGACTTTGTGATAATCTAATTTAATTGCTTTCATTTTGGAATTTTTGTGCTTTAGAGAATATTTTTACCATTCGATCAAAATTTTATGTTTTAAAAAGTAAAAAGTTTGATTAGGTTTGAAAAAAAAAACTAATATCCGTAAACGAAAAATAACCCAATTTACACTAAATAATAAGTGATTTTCTTGTCTTTAATAAACTTCTTTTAAATTAATTAAAACTTGTACGTTTTAAATTCCTCTCGTAAACTAAAAAAATCAAAAAACGAAGCTTGGTACTTAATTAGTTGTAAATTATCCCTCCAATACTGATTACATACTCGTGGTTAAGATTTTTTTTTTTATGATAGGGTCAAACAAGAATCTACAAAATTTCAATTTGATTAAATTTTGTAGTCAATTGTATTACAGATTTGGTAACTTAGTAATTGCCAATATATTCGACATCATATAAGTGATTTATTACCAAGTAAAAGAGATACCCAATGGATAAAGGGTTAACACTCAAGAAAATGATTTTAAAGAAAAATAGAAGTTTATACTTAAAACTTTATGAACAAATCTAATCGTCTAATTTTTTAAGGGTATTTTTGACTCCACCCCAAATATAGTAATTTATATATACATAACTCCCGAGTCCGGACTTGTATTCATAAAATTCCTCTAGTCAATTTAGAAGTTGATTATTTTTCAATAGTTGTGAATTAATTGAATAATATGTGGTATTTTCTCAATTTGCACAAAGTAAATATTTAAAAATTCATCTTGTTTATCATGTGGAGTAATATTTGAGAACTTCTCTTATATAGTTGATAACTTTTTATTTTTTTTAAAAAAAATTATTAATACTTTCTTATTTGGTAATATTGTCTATACGATAGTTTGGAAGTTAATTATTCTTAATATTAAAATCGTATTGATAATTTATCATTTTTTGCTTTAAATATTTATTATTGTTAGTTTGTTTATTTGAGTTTTATATTAAGATTAGTAGGTGGGTAGTTACTCAAAATTTACATTTGGGAAAATAATTAGTTACTACGGTTTTTTCATAAAATAAGTACTTTTACAAAGATTCTGTTATAATTTTTTAGTTATTCAATACAAAATTGATCTGAACATATAATTACCGTTAACCGATCAATTTGATTTTTTACATGGATGATAACTTTGTGGATTCTAAAATGTGAACGGCTCGAATAATTGAAGTGGGTTTAAGCGCGAGTCTGGCTTCCCAATATGAATTTTATTTGATTTAGCCGAAAGGCAAAATGAGAAGCCAAAATCGCTATTCTAGTTAATTGGTTTGGTTTATTCATTCTTCCTCTGCAAATGAGGGCCTAGTCGAGTCTTAAGAGTTTAAACATGGGCTGATTCAGGCCCAAAGCATAACTTACATTGGAAACAAAAAACCGCGTTTTCTACGACCCCTCCCAAGCTTCAAAGCCCAAACCAGTGAACCACCTTAACAGGACTATAACTGCTCCGGACTAAATCCGCACATTTGACAAGGTTTGCTGTTTTTCATTTATCTCTGTCTTTAAACTACATTTTGTTCGTTGTTTTTTGAAGTTCTCCTTTTTTCTATAAAAAAAAAAAGAAAGAAAATGGCTCGTTTGGCTCGTGCCTTTAATTATCTTTTTTCTAAGAAACATTTTATCTTTTTGGTTAAATTTTAGTTACTTTTTGATTCACCATCAGTAGAGTAATTGAAAAAGTAAAAAACAAAACGGGTGATTCTATTTGAACCTAACACCCTGTTTGGCGTCCGGAGATGGTCCCGGAGATGGCCATCTCCCGGATTTCTTCTCCCTCTTCTCTTCTTCTCCCGTGTTTGGAAGCATTTTTTACTCCATGATTTCTTCTACAATCGGACTCCAAATCCAGACAAAGCCGGATATGCGACGGACAGGGTTACCCCCGTCCGTGATCACGCGGCCCTCCGCGTGGTGGAAAAATGACTGTTGTGCCCTCGCAGCCTCAACCCTCACGCAGCCTCAACCCTCTCTCTCTACTGTAAAATGATTTGGGGAAGAAGAAGCGTATTTAGGTTTAATACTTATAGGATAAATTACACATACATACCCTCAATATTTGATTTAATACATGGAACCCAATAACTTTTCAATAATACGCTAAACTCCCCACAATATTTTGGTAAATTACACAGTTGTCCTTAAAGTATTATATCGTATTAATTTGGGTCCCTTACGTACTAATTTTCTTAAGTTAACCCCTAATTATTACTACATAATTACTTAATTTAACTAATTACCTAATATATTACTACATAATTAATTTTGGATAATTTAACCAAAAAAAATAGAATTATATATTCATATTTCAAGTATTTATTTTGTATCAATTTGGTCATTTATGTATAAACGTTTTTAATTTTAATCATAATGTGTGTAGTTGGGTTGTGTAATCTTATGCTAATTATAAAGAATCTTTACCAAATACAAGGAAGATAAAAATTTTGGATAATTTAACCAAAAAAAATTCGAATTATATAAGAATAAATTATATATTAATATTTCAAGAGGGAAAAAGTGTTGGCCATAATTAGTAATATATTTTTGAAAGTAATATATTTTTACCTAATATATTACTAAGTACATAATTTTGAATAATTTAACAAAAAAATAGAATTATATATTTTTAAATTATTTATTAATGTTTAAGGTGAAAAGTTTTATTTTAATAATCTAATATTAATTAATATAAATTTTATATAGTTAAATGAATTTATATTTCATATTAACAACTAATTAATGAAGTGGGGGTAATTTTGTCTTTTTACATCTTATCCAATTTTTAAATCTCCCTTCTCCAAAACACATCCAAATACCAAACTACAAATTCACCCTTCTTAAAAGGTGGGCCCCACCTTATTATAAATCCTCACTCATTTTAAATCCATCCTCAAATCTCCCTCATTTTAAATCCATCAAAATTATCTCCCGCTGCCAAACGGGATGTAAAAGTCTTCTCTCTAAACCCATTAAATTTGTAAAGATTTTCATTATTATTTTACCCATGCATCAAGTTACTCAGGGGGTTAAAAAGTCTGGGCCCCAAGTCCGTTCGAAGCCCATGACCAAAAGCCCACCCGAGCCCGAGCCCGTCCAAAGTATTTGAGTTGGGCTTGAGCCTAGGGGCTGTGACCCGAAGCCCATCCCGGATACGCTGCCCCAAGCCTCCTACTCATAATGTTCCCCTGGCCCCGTATCCCCTGCCCCGGCAGCAGCATTCAGCTGCTTTTGGTCAATGTTATCTATCACAACTTGCAAATGAAATATATATGGATTAGTTCTTTTAATAATCATGTTCTAATATTTAACTTTTTAACATTTACTTTTTTTTTTTTTATGGGCATGGCTTCTCTTAAGTCCATTTACTCGGGTTGTGCCGTACAGTTCAAGCATTTTAATCCTCATTTTGGATCTATTTTAATGATTCAAAACGTTAATATTGTAGACTTTGTCATAAAAATCAATACTGGAACAAATGACGTTAATCAGGCATAGTTCAGTAACCATTCAGTCATGTTTATAACTTAATAAATGAGTATGTTACACAACTTTAGAGAAGTCTGATCCTTTTTTTATAGTAGGATAAATCTACTATTTAATTTGTGAATAAAAATAAATTTATAGTTCCATTATTTCCCTTCCCTCCTTCTATACCTTTTTTTTTTAATTTTCCAAAAACAATCTCAGAAAAGCCTGATACCTGTGCGCCGATTAGCCGAGCCTGAAGCCTGTAATCCCTGAGCTTTGAGTTGGGCCTGGGCCAAAGGGTTTTAGATTTTTGGCGGCCCGACCTGATTCGAATTTTCACGGGAGCCCGATGGGAACTGTCCAAA
>BRYF01000002.1:9587500-9592500 GCA_030159135.1 Actinidia polygama | reverse complement strand
GGGCTCAGAAAATGGATAGGAAATTAAATTACTCAAATGTATTCATATTTATGGGAAACCAAACAAAAAATACCTATCCATTTCCTTTTCCTATATTTTTCTTGTCGCAAATCCAAGATCCATACACAACATAAGTGGTTTATCTGCAGTGTAAACGTGGTGGCTCCCCCACTGAATAGGACTTGCTTTTCTAAAATATTTGGATTTTGAGAAATTTGTTTCTCATGCATACTGATATGTTTCTTTGCATCAGTATAAATTTTTGGCGAAGAAGAACTGCCCTTCCTCCATCCTCAGGAGTTCTTTTATGACCTAAGCAACTAGACGCCAGTTCTTTTTCCGTTTCAAATGTATCTGCCTTTGGTAGCATGTTTTCTACATATGTAAAGTATACATTTTTGTTTAATCTCGTTACAGATAGAACACCAGTAGTTTTGTGCTTCTGTTTGCAGAGTCACGGGCCTTTCTTCTACTGTTCTCTTAAACATTAATTTATCTAAATTTTTCTTTTTTTTCAAATAATCGTACAAGTTTACCAAGGTATGGCCTTGTATACCTGATTTTTCTATTTAAAAGTACTTTTATTTTTTTGTTCTGTTAAAGTTTCTTTTCAAGGTATTTGTTTTTCAGTTTAAGCTCTTGTTGACAGTTTGAAGATGTATTACCGACATGTTACTTACTCAAGTAGAGCTAAAAGGCACTGGTAATGGTACTTTTAAGTTTTTATCATATTTAAAATGTCCCAGGAAAATGATACAGTGGATAAATTTCTCTGCCACTCTATGAGGTTGTAATTTATATCATGGTTTTAATTTTACTTTATGTGATTGATATTTTTTTTCTTTTTTCTAATCGAAACTAGAATTTCATGCACAGGAAAGTGCTATAACTGCTATCATATCATATATATAAAGTAGAATACTTCAGCATCAGGCTTTGATAATGCCCCACGTGTCATTTTTACCATAATCTTACCAAGAGTCCCTTAATTTGTACTTATTATCTGGCCATGTGTTCAATTCTATAATATATTTTCTCAGGAGCGTTGTCGCCTAGGTTCATAACCGATTTTGATTGGTAGGATAAGTTAAGATGATATAAATTAATAGATAAACCTTGATCTTTTAAATCATGTATGCCTATTAACGCAAATCAAGGACACTACATCAATAGATGCACTATTAATCTACAAGTTTCACAATAGCTTAACTCAGCTAGAATGGTAGTTCATTGAAGGTCTTTCTTCTTTCTTCTTTCCTTGTTTCTTGTAGTGTCTTCTTCAGACTTGGCATAAATATAATTTGGGAACTTTTCTCAAATACCATTCTTGCCTAAAAATGCTTCAATTTGCACTTTGTGATTTGCTGAAATTCTATTTTGGTTACCTTGTACAATATGGCTGCGTTTCTCGTTCCAAGCTGTTTGTTTTGCTTCAAAAACTTATGAGATGGGATGAACAGACAACAAACCATCTATTTGAAATTGCTATCAAATAATTAATAATACATGCACATGTTTTGGTCGCTTATGGAGGAGAGTTGGACCACACGTGGGGAGCATTTCTCTTTGAACACCCCGGTTTGAACCTCCGTTAGATTTTTTCATATATATTGATATATGTGCTTTGTTGTTTTGCATAAACAAATTCATTCAAATACACACTTCTACGAAAAAGATTTATCCATAAAGTTTGGATTATAGGTATATGCATCCTAGGAGTTAGTTATAAAAGGATATTGGAACATGTTGAAAGTGTTAGTCCCATATTGTTTAAGTAAGCCACTCAAGCTTAGTATATATAATCTAGAGGCTACTCCACCTTTGCCAATTAGTTTTAAGTTGGATGTCTCAATCCTTTCTAACATGGTATCAGAGGTAGGTCTTGGGTGGTTCTTGTGTGGGCCAAGTCTCTGCCTGAGTTGTTTCTATTATTGTTGTCACCTCCACGTCATCTGGGCTGCACGTGCAAGGGAGTATTATAAGTGTTAGTCCCATATTGTTTAAGTAAGCCATCAAAGCTTAGCATATATAATCTAGAGGTTACTCCACCTATTACCAATTAGTTTTAGGTTGGATGTCTCAATCCTTTCTAACATAACTTATATTTGAAAATCAATATCCATGAAAATGAGATCTCATTTGATTCCGTTTAGTTTGAAAGGTCAAATATTGTGGAAAAGAACAATATGAATAACCTGTTAAAATAGATGCACCTATATGTAGCCTATTGGGACCTACACGTATAGTCTTTTGGGACATATGAACAATATGAGGTTGTAATATGATTTAGCCCTATATGTTGAACGATGTCTCTTATGAGTTCAACTTTGAATTTTTTCCCCTCATTTTTGAAGCTAGTAATTATTACTTCTACAATTTAATGGGACTGGCTCTAGCAGTACATTTTGTCAGTCATCCAAATCATTCCTTGGATTTTTTGTAAATCTTACATCATTGTAAAGTATGACTTTTGGATTGGTTGATATAGTTGTAATGTTAGTTACCCTCACCCTCCTTGGTGATCTCTCTTACTGATTAGATTTTGTATTTTTTTTCTAGTGTTCTCCCTTTTACAATTGAATGACTTGGTCTAGTAATGCATGGCAAGTGTCATCCTTTATCATTAATTGAATTTTTTGAAAAGTTCATAACTGTAAGTTACGATCTTTTGGCTATTTAACATAGGTGTAATGTGATCTGCACCACCCTTCTCGATATTATCTCTTAGGGACTCAATATTGAATTCCATTTGAGCTGACTTCTTACTTATATAGTTTCTTTTGGACTGGGTCCAACATTGCATGGTACGTGTTTAATCATTCTTTGGATTTTTTCAAAATTATAAGTGATTGTAAAATTATGATCATGGTTTTTTTATATAGTTGAATTTTGATTTGCCCACATTCCTCTTGATGCTATCTTTTATAAATTCCTTGTGCAGCTGGTGATTGTCGCTTCTACCATTGTTTTGGGACCGTCTTCAGCCGTGTATGGGAAGTGTTATTCTTAATTCCTTTGATTTTTTAAAAATATCACTTAATTGGGATTATTTAGGTGTAATGTGTTTTTATTCACCTTCTTTGAAATCATCTCTTACAAATTCAATTATTAATTCCTTTTGCAGGTGATGACTTTTCACTTTTGCAGTTGCTTTTGGAATATGTACAGCAGTGTCTTGGTTCAAAATTGAGATATTATGATCTTTGGACTGTTTGTTGTAGTAAAGTCCAACATCCTGAACGATTTCTCTTATTAATTCAATTTTGATTTTTTTTATCAAAGTAGGCTGAATCGGTAGTCTCATCGATGGTGGAAAGAAATGGGAAAACCATAAGGTTGGGCGTGAATCAGTCATTGGGAAGGAATAAAAAGGTACCCTCAGTCCCTGAGTAGAAAACATTTCTCATGTCTGCATTTTATTTGGACTTGCTTCATCAGTACTTGTTTGGTACTATCCTAATCATTCCTTGGATTTTTTAACCTGGGGTTGTTCAAAATATTGTAATGTGATTTACCACAACTCTCCTCAATTATATTTTTTTTATTGAAGCATGTTTTAATTTCTTTGCAGGTGGTGATTTCTCACTTTTGCACTTATTGGGGACTTAGTCGGGTACTGCAATTAAGTGTTGTCCTTAATCGTTAATTGGATTTTGAAAATAGTGACACGTGCTATAATGGCTGGGACAAAGGGTCCCCATATATATTGTGAATTACTATCAATGGGTTGTTTAGTGTAGTCGTAATGTGATGTGTTTAAACGTAATTTAACACATAATTCCTTTTGCAGCCAGTCACTTCTTACTTTGCCATTTCTTTGGGACTTGATCAAGCAATGCATGGTAAGAGTTATGCTAAATCATTCTATTTTTTGGTAAATCTTTAACAATTGAAACAGTAAGATATTTGGGGTTCTAAATAATGGCCTCGCTAACGCACATATTTCAATGCTTTTACATGTCCATATACACCTAATACGCTTTTTACACATACATCAAAGTTAACAAGCATTTCACTTTAAATAAAGATGACCAACTCATAAATGCTCTCTTATGAACTCCGTATTAAATATCTTTGTGCAGCATGTGCCTTCTCACTTCTTCTGACGCTTAGGACTCTTCAGCAGTTCATGAAAAATAAGACAAAACATGCTAGTCAAAGGATCATGACCTATTATTTACCTTTCCCGAAACATGCATCTACTTGGTGTATGTAATGACAAGTTTTTCAAAAATGCTTACTTGCTGACAAGGATTGTTTAATTATTAATGTGCTGGAACTTTCGGTGTCATTTTAAACAACAAAGTCCAAACATATTGCAGTTTCTTGATGAAAATATGCATGAGAAATTACGGGATTTCTTTGTTCTCAACTCACTATTTTTCACTGATCAACTTTTTAGTATAAAATGATTTCATGTAAAAGGGTCTATGACTATTTGTTGATGACAATCATTAGATTATCAAAGTAGCAATATCTTTTCCCGCGACAATGGTAGCATTAATCCTCCCTTCATTCTGAGCCTTTTCAGCACCCATGATGTCATCAAATTATCTTGGTTGTGATACTCTTTTCACGCCTCTCCCTGCCGGAAAAAGGTCCCTCCTCAAGCTTCCATCTCTGGATTCTCCCCCACCCTCTCTCTTACGTTCTCCCTTCTTCCTCCTTCCCTCCCTGGCGAGATCGGCCTAAACATTTCAGTACCCTTACTGCCACCAGGACCACCTCCATTTGGAACTTTTGGATGGCTGGACCCCTCACCTACCACTAGAGCTACACTAGAACCATTTATGTGAATGACTTGCTGCCATGGCCTATAAGGTAAATTCTCCTCATCGTCATGTTCATTCCTGAAAATAGAGAAACAATTACGTCAATGTGAAACCAATTAGTAGATGATGCTGCTGTAACATTTTGCAACCTAAGGTAAGGATGCGTACATTTTGCAACCTAAGTCTTGGTTTAGAAGTCTGTGCACTGGGCACCCTTTTTGTATATGT
>BRYF01000002.1:9575000-9577500 GCA_030159135.1 Actinidia polygama | reverse complement strand
CAATCAGTATGTCATTGGGAATGTCGTGCTCACTCCTAAATTGGGCCAATGCGGCATCATTGTGGACTAAGCGTTGAGCTTAATTTAGTTTCATGTTCTGAAAAAGATAAAAACACCTTAGTCAGAACGAGCTCTATCCTAGGCAAGGTCTACAATAAATGGACAGGCACATAGCTAGGTGAACACTATGGGAGTTTCGAGTTCTATCCCTGTGTTACTTGTCTACGTACTACTGAGGTTCGGCTCTCAAGCAGTCCTTCTATCTCAAAGCTCTCTCGATGAAAGAACTGCTTGAGGGGGCAAAGCCCTAATCCTAGAAGACAATTTCAACTTGAATAGGCAACTCGGTTAGACCCATACAAAATCAAAACACAACACATCGATACATTGGCATATTAGAAAAAGTTCTCAGAAAATCTCAAGAGGAACTTACTGAGATGATTTGGAGGCAGCCAAAAAGAACGTATTGGTGCGTCTGACTCTTTGAGGACAATGAACAATTTCCGGCAATAGCGAAGTCGTCAGAGATAGTAATCAGATGGGAGATGGACAACAACAATTTGTAGTCACATAAGCACTTTCTCTCTCCATAATGCTCTCAAAAACGCAAGGTGAATAGTATGTTGGAGAAGCCAAACTATTTATAGGGAAGCCCAAGGGGCAGGTTTCCCACTAAACAGGTCGTAAGGACGCTTTGGCTTCATTGCCAAAATTTCATTTCGAATCAATCCGGTATTGACAAGTGGCAGGTAGATCACTACAAGTTCCAAGTTCCCACCAAACAACAGATAAGGGTAGGTGAGACACTTTGGCATCCATGTCCTAACCGAGCTACATGCAAATTAGATATCGACGCATGGCACTATAGTATAGTGAAAGAACAACCAAAGGACATGGAGGAGACAGCTTGCCCGTCATCAGATCAATTTGCAAATTAGACATCAACCTCCGTCATCTGAGCTCCCCCGCATTGAGAATCATTAGCATCCAACTCACATAACCTCGTCAATCGATGATCTAGATCATGCAAGTTGGTGGGCAATTGTAATATCAAGTACCGGTTCTGGCCGAGCTAGGGTGAACACTGCTGCCGAGCTGTCACTACATAGAAAGCTCGGCGGGGTCTTCGCGCTAGAGCTCGTTTGAGATACAACGGTCGGCGGGAATCCCAACGACATGTTAGGGTTAGAGGATAACTTGCACGGCGAAATTTCCTCTGACACCCGCATGCTTGGATCTAGACATTGACGACATGATATGCTACGCATTAGCCATGCCTTAGGGGCATGATTGGGATAGCCTCCTACTCACTAACAAGCAGTCAGCGCGTCCAGGCATGCGCTAAGATACAACCTGTCCACTAAAATGGTAGTTGGCGCATCCAGGCACGCGTTGAACTACACTATAAAAGGCCAATCCCTTTCTCTATCAAAGCCTTGGGATAAGGCAGATGATGTATATCCCGTTGGATAAGTAATATTATGGAGAATAATTTCTTCTATCCTATCCCATGATTGGTAGGAACCGTATTGGACTAACTTTATTGCATATTTGTTTTTGTCCATAATTTTTTATCCTATCTCACTCTATCCCACATCCTCCATGGGATTGAGTTATCCTATCGTCATGCATCGGATATAGTGTCCTATCTTATAACACTATTAAGCAACCAAGTTGTGGAAATAATTGTGTGCCATGGATATCTAATCCAATCTCACCTCTTTTGTCTTGTGCCAATCGTGCCCTAACTGAAAATCCTTAGATATCAGTTTAGCTGAGTTTTCTTTTTCGGGCATGTGTCCTATATCCACACCATCAAAAGTATTTATGATCATTTGGGAAGGGATAGTTTAATAATTACTTTTATGCTTTAACTATTCAGAGTGGACAAGTACTTTAATACGTCCTAATCTATCTAAATGTGAATGTAACCAACGCTACCATATATCTAATCTATCTAAATGTCAATGTACGTTGTAGTAGTTACTTTTTCCTAAAGTACATACATTTAAAAGTGAAGTTCACTCATCCCAAGTATTTATTATTAGTCTTTGAGTTTCTTTCCTTGCAAAATTACATTATGTTAATTAGTTTAGATGAGTTTTCTTTTTCGAACACATGCCATAACTCTTTTCTTTTCGTCCTCCCCAAAATTACATTATGCTATTTACTAGTGAATTTTTTATATCTTTGTTCTGAAGTGCCAACAGTTGGCTCGCAAGTTTGCTCACTGGACGGGCAAGCGAATGTAGACTAGTGAACGGCACTCACAAGTCGCTTGTGGGGCAGGCGAGCCACACCTTGCTTGAAATTACACTTTAGTCCTTGCAGTTTCATAAATCTTTAGAACTTTCAATTACTGCATATTTAACCCAAAGCTTTTTCAAATGACACCCATGGGTGTGGATTCACATACTCACACTCAAAATAACACTTGGGGGAGAAATTAAAATAAATACAAATTAAAATATTTGCCTTACACATTGACGAAACCCTACGA
>BRYF01000002.1:9540000-9545000 GCA_030159135.1 Actinidia polygama | reverse complement strand
AATCGATATTTGACCTCGATAATTTGACCTTGGTATTTGACCTCGGGGTGATGACCTCGGTTACTTGCTCAAGGAAACAAACGTTACTGGTCGAGGTGAGGTCACTACAAACCCCTCCGACGTGGAGATGAGATCAAGGCTAGCAGAGTAGACAAAGTAAAGCAGGTAAAGTATCAAATCTCTAAAAGTGAGAATGCTAGTCTTTTTGTACCTTTTGAACGGAGGGGGGAGCGGCCTTTTTAGATGAAGGAGGAAGAGCTGTGTGAGGAGATCACGACAAAATCCCCAAGTGCCCAAGTATGGAAGGGAATCCCGTGGATGTCAGAGGAGAATAAGGAGGTTGCCATAAAGAGGTTGTATTATGAATGTAGGAGTCAGGGAGGAGATGTAGTCTCACCTCGGTCTTGTCTATGGAGGACCGGTGGGATAGCTCACCTCGCCAATAGGCGAGGTGGTGGTGGTGAGGCGATTTAACCATTTAGGGAGCCTAAGCGAGATCAACAGAAATCACAGGAGGTGGTGGCGACATGATCCCTTTGGGCGAGGTGCTCACTTTAGTCCAATCAGCAGGTGGAGAATTTCACCTCATTAGTTGCCCCCTACTCGATGTGCCGAAGTGAAACACTTGGTACCTCGAGTAAGAAATCACAAGTTATTTGTTAGATGATGTGAGCATATAATGATGGCACTGCTTCATGGGATGACATGTGGAAGGTCTCATTAATGGCAAAATGATGTTTTGGCAGAAACGAGGGTTACGACCTCGGCACTTAACGGATCGCGTGATCTCAACTTTTGGTGCTTCCTATAAATGGGGAGTTCCCTCACAATTCCGCAACTTTCTGCTTTTATTGTCTGTTGACCTTGTCACTTTGAGATCTTTATCTCGCCTTCGATTTAGTTAGTATAATCTGCTTGATTTATTTTCAATTTTTGACTCAGGAAACACCTTGCCTTCTTGGATATTTGACCACCTAGGAGAGAGGTCATACATGGCAGATGAGGTTACCCAACTCCCTTCCTCACCTAGGGAAGACCCTCCTAGTCCCGAGGGTGGTTCCTCAGTTGCCACATTACCTCCAGTTGAGAGGAAAACTAACATTATGACCCAAGGCAAGCTGGATCGCCTTAGAGAGTCTCATTCTTTTCCTCCAAGCGTTCAAATTAGACTACTCGAGGAGGATGAGACCATAGCGTCAACTCGGCCAGGCAAAGGGGCCTTTTACGAGGCCGCTTTTCATACCGGCCTTTGTCTTTCACTACATCCTATTTAGGTAAGCACTGCAAGAGGGCCTTTTAGGAGAATCCTCTACTTCTACAACATTGCCCCGCATAGCTCGTTCCCAATGCGTGGCGAAGTCTTATCTGCACGGTGGTGGTGTGGTGAGCTCACAAATTCTCCCTCTCCCTCAATGAGTTCCGGAGTCTATTTGTCTTAAACAAAAACCCAAAGCCAAATTTTGGATGGCCATACTTCAAGGTGAGGTCAAAGAAGACCCTGCTTTGGGTACCCCAACAACGTCAAGGGATGGAAGAAGGAATTCTTTTTCATCTCAGGAGATGACTGAGAGTTCTCCCCGTGAATATCCAAGGATGTCAGTGTTCAAAGGGTCCCGAGGTCGTGGGGCACCCCAGGTCGGTTTCTCTTTATCAAGTTGTTCCTTTAATTGATAAGTGTATCATCTCTGTCATGACTAATAACTATTTTTCCCTTTTATGGTAAGCACTGCAATAAATCGCCTATCTTATCCAAGGCCGAGCAAGAAAGGATTGACGAGATTCTGGACTCATTATTAGGGGGAGACTTTTTCATAATTAAATAGGTTCTCGAATCCAAGTCCTACCGTAGGTGCTTCAAGATTGGCCCCAAATCAATGGCATCCAGTGATGGAAACAATAACGAGGATATCCTGGCAGGCGCTGCGACTCCGGTTGCGGGTGATTAGGGTGAGTTTTATCATTCTCGAGATGAACCTCGCCAAGGTGACCATTCCCAAGATGGCTTGGTAGAATACATAGGAACTATCAGGAAGAAAATTAGGAAGGTTTTACCTTAACTTCCTGATCTAACACTGTTAAAGCTACTAGGGGGAAAAGTCTGACCACTCATCCCTGATTTGGAATCAGGTAACTCGAGCTTGAGCTCGGAGGCTTGGTCAGATCCACGGCTACCCCCTGAGCTCAAATCGGACGGTGCTGTCTGCATTCTTTTTCAAGTGTTCCTCCTCTTTTATTGACTAACGTTGGCTTTCTTTTTGCAGCTATGTCGAAGAAAATTAGCCTAAAGAAGCTTGTCCAAATGGTGGAAGGATCCAAGGGGTTAAGCTTAGGGTGAGGTCAACCCCAACGGCGAAGGGGGTAGTCATTGGTAAGAAACTCCCTAGAAAGGAGGTTCCCGACATTTCACCCAGCAAGAAGGGCTTGAAGGGGAAAGGGGCCATGCCGCCACCCAAGGTCAAACAGAAGGAAAAACCCAAGGCGACGTCCAACATGGCAGAGAACAGAGGAGCAACACCGATAGCGGCTCTTAGGGAGGGTACCTTGGCCAAACCTGGCGATGTCTTGGAGCCCAATGCCTCCATGCTGGAGAATTTAGTTGTGGTAGAAAAGCTCTTTGAGGGCGTGATCCCCCCTTCTACCGAAAAGAGGTTGAAAAGTTGGACCTTGTTTGAGCGATCCCGTAACTTTTTCATGAGATTGGTGAGGTAATTGTCCTTCTTCAAGTCAGAATTGTTTTTTTGCGCTTTCATTTTTCTGACAAGTTTAATTTCTTGCAAGTGGTGGTGCATGTTTCTTCCCTCGCCGAGTGAGGCAGGGAATTGATGGACGGGGCAATGCTTTAGTATGCTCAAGCTGAATCAACTGGGACCGAGATGGCCCATGCTCAGCAACGCGCCATGGAACTAGAAGGCCTAGTGGACGAGCTCAGTGATCTAGAGTAAAGGGTTACTAAGGAGCTCAAAAAGTTGAAGGAGGAGCGGGATACTACGGTGGCGAGGTTGGAGGTGGAGAATGCTGAGTTGAAGAATAAGGCCATCGCGGAGTTCAAGGCCTCAAATGAATTTCAAAAGGCTATTGAATTTATAGCTTCCAAGTACTTCGGCAAGGGCTTCGACTTCTGTAAGAGGCAAGTTGGCTGTTTTCACCCCGACCTCAACATTCAAGGCATGAGAATTGACACCGATCTGCTCGAGGAGGAGGAGGAAGACGAGGAGGAGAAGGATGGAGAGAAGGGAGAGGAGCAAGAAAAGTAGGAAGGGGAGAAGGGTCATACCAGCTCCCTATCTCTTTAAGATACTTGTAAATTTTTCTCCTTTTTGTAATGGCGAGATGTAATCCTTGTATCTTTTAATGAATGGCATTTTTTTCCTCGTGTGATTCATTCTTTATGCTTATTCTTTATAAAAATGTATTTGTCCTTCTTGGCGATATCATTTTAAAAAAATTTGGCGAGGTAATCCTGGCGACTAAAATTCATCATTCTAGCGAAATAAACCATTGTGCAACGTGTCAAGTGCAATTCACCTTAACTCGGTCAAACAACAAATTTAACTATGGCGACCATATTATCATGGCGAGCTGACTTTGACGATCAAGATGCTTTGGCGAATGATTTGCAAATTTCTCAATAACAAACAAATAGGCAATCTTGATATAAGCAATATCATTTAGACGAATATCACTTGAAACTTGGCGATATAGCCCACAAATTTAGGCGACATTGGCGAATTCGAATTGGGGATTTTTTATTTTATTGAAATAATTTTAATCACATAGAGGTTGGCGACCATATTATCGAGTTTTTGGCCAATCATAATTACATGAAGTGTTTGGCGAACATAAGAATTTAGCGACGTTATCTCATTGTGAAGGCGACCAAAAAATTATTGGTAGTATTTCTTCAAATGTTCAGCGTTCCAGGGATGAGGTAGTGCCTTTCCACTCATATCTTCTAGCAAATAAGTTCCCGACCTGGATAATTTGACAACTTTGTAGGGCCGAGCTTTCCAGCGTTAGACTCGTACGTGGACAGAGTGACCCTCCTCATAACCAAATCACCAAGAAAGAGAGACCTGTGTTTGGATTTTGGCGACCTAGTACTTGTAAGTGGCTTGGCGTACCTCAGCTTGCTCCCTCTTTTCATCAATGAGATCAAGGTTAAGCCTAAGCTCGGATTCATTGTTTTTCTTGTCAAAATTTGAGGTCCTAAAGCTTGGCATTTCTATCTCCACTGGTATGACCAAATCGGTTCCATATATCATTGAGAATGGCGTCTCGCCCGTAGAGATTCTGCTCTTTGTGTTGTAAATCCAGAGTATGCTTAGGAGATCTTCTGTCCAATCGCTCTTAGATTTTTCTAATCTCACCTTCAGATTCCTCATGATCGTTTTGTTGGTGACTTCTACATGACCATTTCCTAAGCATGACCAGGAGAGGAAAAATGGTTTGAGATGACGAGATCCGAGCAGAATTGCTTGAATTTGTCATTGTCGAATTGTCTTGCATTGTACAAGATGATAACCTTGAAAATTCAAAATCGACAAACGATGTTTTTCCAAACAAAATTTATGGTATTCCTCTCAGTGATTTTGGCGAGAGATTTTACTTCTGTCCACTTCGTGAAATAGTCAATGGTGACAATCAAGAATTTTCTCTACAACAGAGTTTGAGGTAGAGGTTTGAGTATGTCAATTTCCCATTGAGCAATTGGCCATGGGCTAGTCATTGGTACCATCTTGGTGCGAGGAATATGACTTACTAGAGCAAACCTTTGACACTTGTCACATTTTTGGTGAAAGATATCACATCTCGTTCCATATGAGGCCAGAAGTATTCTTGTCGAACAACCTTTCTAACAAGTGATCTAGCCTTCACATGGTTTTCGCAGATGCCTTCATGAATTTCTCTAAGTACTTAATCTACTTCCTCAGGTCAGAGATACCTCAAGAGTGGCCCCAAAAAAGACCTTTTATACAAAGTCCCTTGGATGAGGCAAGATC
>BRYF01000002.1:9520000-9522500 GCA_030159135.1 Actinidia polygama | reverse complement strand
CCCATCCTCCGTCAATTAATGCACAAGCTCTTTAAATGTGCTTGCTTGGAATATTTTATTTTATTTTATTTTATTTTATTCATGGTTCATTATTATACTTGATTTCTGATGGTGTATGTATGATGTTCTGCTGGTCACAATACTAAAAATTTATATAAATTCTCTTTTTATTATAAGCAGGCCCTCCAATAGTCCGTCCAATCTGTAGTAGTCCTTCAACCAATTGAGTAGTTAGTTAGTCACTCTTATTATATTCTTAATTCATGAACAATCTGTACGTACGGTAAGCGACGAACTACAATTCTGCCTTATAAATTCTACGAATTGCCTTCAAATTTTCAGGTCATTTTATATATTTCTATATGGTTGGGCTTTAAAAATGAACCTATATTAAAAGAAATAAAAAAAAAAAAAATATTTGGGCACACATAAACGAAAATAGTTGGATTTGTGATTTCGTATAAGGTCTCTCAAAATGGTTAAGTCTTTTCCTACTTGAAGCTCAGGAGGTCGGTCAATCCATATCTTTCTAGCTTGTATTTAGGTGTAATTATTGGATTTGTTCGTTTGTGTTGTCAGATTTTCTTACAAAATTGTATATCCATTTGATATAATTCTTGTGATACTTTAAATATTATTTTAGTAATTGGTAAATAAAAAATAAAAAAATTGGACTCCTTTCTAGAACATTAATACAAGTCTGCAGTAAAACCAATGCCCAATTCAAAACACTTTTGGTGATTTCAAGTGAGAACAAAACTCATAATTCAAATTTGATTGTGTATATTGCTACGAAGGTTAGCTCAATTGGTAAAAATTTGTCTAAGTTTTGTGTTTATAAGGTCGCCAATTTGAGTTCTCTCAAAGTAACTGAAAGTTACTCAACCGTTAACTTCAATGCCCCATATTAGTCTTTCTCAAACCCAACTGGGTTGAGTGAGGATATTGGCTATTAAAAAGAAAAACAAGATATCATATGATCATCAAATGTTTGGCAGAAAATTAATGTCATACCTCTAGAAGCATGTTGTGACTTGAAACAAGTCCATCATTATTGGACTGTGGCCTTTGTCTTGTATTAGCCGTGGGAGGTAATATAAGAAGTGAAAGGAAGACCTGCTATTCATTCATCATGAAGCTAGGCCAGATCAAACAAAACTAGTCTTCGGTATTAGTCAAATATTGATCAACTTATTTTACAATGCCCTTATTATATATGGAGGGAGTAGATGTGTTTCAAAGTAGATTATTACCACTAGGTTACGTTTGGATGCTAAGTAGAAGAAAATGGGAATGCCATAACTAAAAATCTCATTGCAAAATTTAGGGAGTTGTTATGGAGAATGAAAAATATTATCAAATATAATGGGCCAATTCATTTTGCATTTTTTTTAATAATTATTATTAATCTTCAATAGCTCCCCTATGTAGAGCGTATAGTTCTACTCAGTTTAGGAATGTGATTTATACTTGAGTAAGTGATCAGGAATCAATTTCCTGCTTCAATGCATTCCAAATATGAGAATGGTGAGGACACACAGCCCCATTCTCATTACCCTTAAAAATCGAATCTTAATAAGCTTTTTTAAGTATTATGTTTCCCCTTTTTCTTTATAATAAAAGTTATCAAAGAGAGGTTATTAGGTAATAAATCCCAATCTTCTGATTAGGTGTTTTATTGAAACAATAAAATAATATAGAAAAAATAACAAAAGAATGTAGTTTTCCTTTCCCTTTTTCATTTTATGATGGTTGAACAAATGATTCCACCCTTGCTCTTTATACTATACTGTTATGTATTTGAGTATTTATTTATTTTATTTCCCAAGACTAAGATTAAGACAATAAGAAATCACACTTTTCAAAGTACTCTATATTATTAGAACACGATGCCTTAGAAAAATGGACAATTTATCTGGAAACATATTTGCCGGCTAACAATATTTGATCAACTAATTTTTTTTATATAAATAATCTTCTTAACGGATCGTCCTAGTAGATGAACTATCATATCACTAAAAAGTAGAACCGACTTGGCTATCTTAAAAAGCTAATTAAGTCAGTTCTTGTTTAATGCATACTAGATCAAAGGATGGCACATATTACCCGTGAGCATCTTAATACTTGCTCAACATTTTTATTTTTTTCAACTTTTTATAATTATTCTCCAATATTTTCACTAATTTCTCAATATTTAATATTAAAAGTTAAAAAAAAATGTCAAATAACATGAAACCATAATATTATTAGGAAGAAACTCCGTCTGTCTACCTTTTATTCCTCGCCTCAATCTCTTTTCCATAAAAATAACTTTCAAACATAAAAAGAACACAATAAGTTGTTGAGAGGGATTGTTTAATATGGAGATAGAAATTTAAAAAAAAACAAAAAACAAAGAAGATTATGATATATATATATATATATATATATATATATATATATAATATAAATGTGAGTGAACAGTTTTTTTGGACCACCAACTTTTCTTCCAATTTTGCCC
>BRYF01000002.1:9475000-9485000 GCA_030159135.1 Actinidia polygama | reverse complement strand
GCGCGTGTAGGCTGTCTGAGAGTAGATCTGACTCGCGCAGATCTAGGTGGCGCGTGGGAGCGCGTTGAGGGTTGTCCGGCGGTGTTCTTGGCCTTTCTGAGTTCAGCACTTCACGAGGAACACAATGATATGTTCAAATTTCAGATCGGAACAGATTTTTGTTCAACAAAAATAGGACAGGTACGAAAAACACAAGAATCAGAGCTAGAAAAAGAACAAAAAAAATCGAAAATCGAATAACAGAGCTAGGAACCTGGCTTTGATACCATGTTAGAATGATGAGAATTTGTGTATATACATATACATATATATACACATATATATATGTATATGTTGAGAGAAGAGAGAAGAGAGAAGAGAGAGAGAGATCTTGTATTGAAATAGAGAAAATTAGATTACAAAGAAGAACAAAAGAGGTTTATAAAGACAAACTAGATTAGGATAAAAAGACTAAAATACCCCTAGGTTTATATACATCAACAACAATGAAGTGGATACTATGCTTATTGATGAATTTTTTTTAATCTATACAACAAACACAACTAAAATAGACAAAAAAAAAAGCCCCCACAGTGAGAATTGACCCCCTAACCCCAAGAACTTTGCTAGTCGAGTTAACATATTAATTGTACTTTTTGAAGTTAATACTTATACTCTAAAACACTACAATAATCCATAAAACCTCATATCGAATGCCCACATTGCTAAAAATATTTGCATATGTTGGCATCTCATTCCTATTGAGTGAGGACGATATTGAGAATGAATTATAATTAGAAAGCGATGTTTGGGCTTAAAATACAGAGTGACAAACTTATGAGAACATTTATTAAATTGGACTAAAATATATAATACTTTCAGATGGGACTCGACCACGTGTCTTACAGAAAAATAGAATGCGAAACATCTTATTCCACATTTGACAAAAAAAAATGGTAAATCTTTATGAGTGAAATGCCACCATTACCAAAATAATATCTCTTGAGATCACACCCAAAATTCAACCTTAAAAACCAAATCACACAACTTTAAACATAATACCGATTCCATTAAGTTCCAAGTTTAAGGCCCCGCTATGCTAAAAATTTCAATTTTTTCACTTTTATCTAAATATATGAAAAGTGAGATATTAAAATTAAATTTTTTTTATTTGGAATAGCTAAAAAATTAATTAACTTTTTAATTATAAATTAATAGAAAATTATTTATAATTATTGAGTTTATTAAAAATTATAGGTCAAACAAGTAATGAAAATGCTAAAAATTATTTGCCTAACCAAAAACTAGATCAAACGATTTATTTTATCCAAAACACAGTAAAATAAATTATGAGAAACAACTAAAAACTTGGCATTGGAAAAAGTAAAATGGCACAAGAGAGCTGCGGACCCACAGCACAGGGAACATGGTATTCGATGTGTCGTGTACGGATGGGGACCATTCTCAGTAGCGTCTTTGAGTCCGGTTCAGACGGGAGCGCGCCCGTGGTATTATCACGGGAGCGCCTACGTGGCCTCATGACATCCACCCATTTGGGGGTGGATGTGATAATTTTCTTTTTTTTTTATTTTTTAAATCTCATTCACCCCAAATAGGTGTATATAATGAGGCCACGTAGTACGGGCGCGCTCTCATCTGATCAACTCTCTACGTCTGTCATTTTCTTCGCACACTGCACATTGCACAGATGGATATATTTTGAGTGAAACTGAAGCAAAAACACCAAAACAGAAAGCAGAAACAACTTCAATTCAGAGCCATACGTCAGCATTTGGAGGACCATGCATTTTTTCAAGTTTCATCTTTATTGAAAGGCCTTCTTCAGGCCTACCAAATGGGTCCAATCTTCTGTCGGCTTTAAAAAGGTTGCCCAAATTGTGCAAAGTTTAACTGATGATGGGCAAGCATGCCATGCCATGGTTGTTTTGCGAAACTAAAATGATTCCTTATTTTAAGTGATTTTAGTTTTCAAGGAATAAGTTAGTCCTCGTGTTGGCATAGTAATATAGGCCTGGGATTTGGAGAACTGCACACTTTTGAAGTCTCCGATTCAAAACCTCTTTAAGTACTATCAACTCGTGAATTTGGCCAGTCTATATGAGTCTTTGTCCCAACTTTAATCAAGTCGCACGCTAATACTGGATGGTGGGATTGGTCTTCCATATTAGTCTGTCCTTGGCCGTATACCAAGTTATCAAAAAATTATGTAAGGAACAATAAGATTATCTCAAGTTGAAAAGTTTGACTTTATTGTAAAGTTATGAGAGTGACTTTTGTATGTAAGGAACAATAAAATATGTAACGCGTTATTTGCACCTTAACCACCTATGAGAGAGACTTTTGTATCAAACATAATTTATGAATGAATGAATGAATAGATATCTATCTACCTTTGTTTCCAAACTCAATCCAATTGAGAATTCAGAAAATTTAAAGTTAGAAGGTAGGAGCATAGATGGCTAATACAACAATAATTACCTGCTAAGAGTCGAGCAATACTACATACAGAGAAAGAATATAGAGAAAAGTGCATAGAAATAAATTTTCACATGCATTCATTTAAAGAGTACTGAGCCTTACACATAAGATTTGAATCTAAGGCCACATATGTGTACGTAATCTGTTTTGGATTTGTTTTCATTTTCGCACATTTTTGTACACTTATGTTTTCTTTGTGAGCATTCTGCGCAAGTTTATGTGATCTAATTCATTGCACTAAATGCCAAAAAATAAAATAACTTACACTAACCTCCTCTGAATTTTCTGACAATGATATATAAAAACGTTCCCTCGTGTTTTTGAAATGACTCTGACTTACCTTCTGCTATAATTTTTAGTTACATATTCCAAAGCCGTTAATCAAATGTTCAGGGATGAGAAGGAAATTGACAAAGTCATAAAAAAGGAGTCAGTTCTCATTTTACCCCCATCACAGGTCATTAGACATTTTTGTTCTCCATTTAGGAGCTATTTTTGCCATTACTGGTGAGACAATGCCTGCTTCAATCGATTCATCACTGGTGAAGAAGGAAAATAAAAATTAAACCAACCAACCAACCAACAAAATTTTGTTTCCTTTCCTTCAAAATGGCCAGAACGCATCTGTTTTCTCAATCTTAAACCGAAAGGAAACATTAGTGGAATCCTAAAATTTCAATATTTCCACCAAAACGTACTGATCAATGCACAAAAACATTAAAAACGTACCGAAACATTGGGCTGTTTCGACATCTAGCTATTAGAAATATGGAACAAGTGTTGTAAGCCGTGCTATGCAATGGCTATGTATAAATTATTTTTTTGAAAACTATATATAAAATATGATTTTATATAAATTATGTATAAATATTGTTTATATCAGCAAATGAAAAATTAACTTTTATAAGAAATCTCAAGTTTTTTTTTTCCTAATAAGATTCAAAATTCCTAACAAAGTTCTGTTAATCATTTGACTCCCTATTTAATTCACCATATTCCAAAAATCTTGTAAGCACCTATAGTTTTAGGGTGTGTATTTCCTTATTTTGAGTCTAATAAATTAAAAAATGGTAGTAAAGTAAAAAAAAAACTAATATATATATATTAAATTTCCTTTTTATTAAATATCAATGTATTCCTTTCTTCCGAATTAATTTTTTAAATCTAACTTGAGACTTGAGTGAAGAACGTTATTTATTGAGCACTTAGTTCCATTCTTACTAACCTTCTTATGATATTTAATTTAGGAAGACTAAATTAATGGTTACATCTAGACATACTTTAATTACTAAAATGGGAAGGGACAAGAAAAAATTAATGAAGAGAAAAAGACAAAGTTAGTGGAGAAATAAAATAGATAAAAAGTAATTAATAGTTTTAAAAGTATTTATAGAATGCCACATTACAATTCTACGTGGCAAAAGCAAAATGCTTCAAAAATCATTGCTTCCGTTTTTATTTATATACACACACTATATACTAACATTTTGATGTGTTTTCAATTTTCCTATCATTTCCCGTTGCCGAATTTTTTTAAAAAATATTTGAATAACATTTCTAATTTTTAACCAACCTAAACAATATACTGAGGACAATATTTTGATTTTTGAGGTGAGCAAGGAAAAACATGTTAATGAACACATACCCATACAATGACAAGCAAGAATCAACAACTCTCCTATAATCAGTTTAGATCCAATGGTAAGATCATCAATAGGTCAATTTGTTGGGCTCATCAAGTACACAAGTCATGCAAAAAGTTAGATTGGTCTTACATTTATTCGAAAGCGCATGATCATAACGTATTTTCTTATAATCTACTCTTAAAATCATACTCATCATTAACTTTTTAATACAGATATGAATCGATCGAGTGATCCGGCGGCCACTATTTGATCAACTTAATTTTTTTACGAACGTGATTCGACTCACATGCTTTGAGCATCATTTTGGGCCAAACATGGGGCCGTCTTGATCCTGCAAAAATCAACCTGTATCTGAGCCGGCCGTGCCCTAGCCTTGGCCTTGGCCTCAAAGGTAATATACATTGATCAAAGACAGAAAAAGGACGTCCGTGATCTTCTCCACGGCCCACAAGTTGCGGCCCAAACATGTTTTTTTCCCGTATAATCCCAATAAAAACAGGCCTATAAAACAATCCTTGGTAATTTGGGCCTACTCACAATGGCGCAGCTAGGGATCTGTATTCGAGAAGTTTTATTAAAAAATTAAAATTATTATTACGTTGATGTTAGGGACACTCTATAAATTTTTGAATAAATTATTCCATGATCCTATGAGATATGGGTTCTAAACTACTACCTAGATATGTGACCCATACCTTATATAAATATATAGTAACTAATTCGGTAATTATGAAAGTATCCCTAACTTTGCTTAGACTATCTACAATCCTAGAATCTTTCAAATATTAGCGGAATATCCCAATCAAAATCTTGCTATATCAATCAATTCTCATTAATATTTCTATTCAAACTATAATAATCCATATTAGTTATGCCCTCCCAAGTATTGGAATGAAAAATATTACATATACATAGAGAGAGAAGTGATCAATGAGAAGAGAATGACTCAAGAATGATAAATCATATTGATCAACAATACCCTACCCTACCCTACCCTACCCTACCCTACAGTTTAGAGTATGATAAATTTATTAAGTGATCATACTACCAATGCCAACCAAAAAATGGGGGTAGTTTGGTCCATGTCTTAAGAGTAAGATTTATCCTAATGGAACTCACTAAATTAACACCCCCAATGTAATTAACAACAACAACAAATCATTTTTCATTCAAAATGAGCTGAGCTATTCTTCTATTTTTAGTGGACTTCTTTCAAATTTTATTTATTTATTTATTTATTTTGTTCCCCTAATCAACAGTGACTGAAAGAAAATTATAGTCAAAAAAAAATTCTATCTAACTACTGTACCTGCTAAGCTTGTTTTTGAAAAATATAAATTCAACAACAAAACAAAATAAATGTTGCGGATCATGATTGTTTTTTTAAAAGTGGTTGTCATGGGTCAAAGCATGATTAACTTTTTCATTTATAAAAAAGACAAATCATAAGAAGAGAGAAACTTTGATAATGACTCTCTCTAATCTTCATTTTTTTATAAAACACTATCTAGATAAGTTTGAAGTTTGGTGGTGCAATTCGCAAATGAAGCAGCCCATAGGTTCATACCTTCCCTGGAAAATGACTGATTAACAGGGTTCCAAATTCCCCTCAAAATTGCACGCATCACAACAATTCTGATTCCAAAAACATGGCCATTTAGGCTCCAAAATAGGGATGACAGAAAAAATCGATCATGTGGATACCCGATCTACCTGAGAACAAAATGGGTGGTGGTTTAAAATAATTTTTTTACACAACAGGTATAGTACTGATTTTATAAAAAAAAAAAAAATCTCGAAAACCCGATCAAACCCGCACCTAATATAATCTTACTATAATATCCCCTAGTAATTATACTAATTACACTTATACACTAATATAGATACACAGATAAGCATTTAGGGTAGGGTTTAAATATTTGTAACTTTATAACTATTTAATATTTTTTTTCTTTATTGAACAGAAAAAAAGTGGGGGGACAAGTGTAGTACTCTGAAAACGCGTGAGGGTCAGGTGCGGAGACTATGAAAAAAAATCTCGCGTGTTGAAGATCGGGGGCGGGTTTCTTAATGTTATACGGTTTTCAGTTGCAGTTTTTGTAATATACTCTCCACTCGGTTCCTATCCACATTCCAAAGGTGTGTACCACATGCATAAAACTGAAATTTTGAGAATTATTATGATTAGTTACACTGATATGGTCGTAAGATCAATCCTAATAAAAAAACAAATAGTCATGAAAATATAAAGATTTATATGGTTCAACAATGTACATTATCCAATATAAGTAATAATGATTACAAACAGTGTACACTCATCCTCTCTGTTAGCCAGACAGAAAGAATGGGTCTAATCTAAAATTAATTGGCAATAGATAGAGTAATATCTAGCTCTAGATTATATATAATAAGATTGGATAGTTTAAGTAAACGATGTGAAACTAACATTTTTAACACTCTATACTTTGTCTTAAATTACAAACTCTCTTCTAAAAAAAATCATAATTCGAAAACACAACAAATAAACCCAAAATCTTTTATCAATTTCACAGCAGTTACAAAAATGAAATGTATACCATGGACGTCCCCAAAAGATATTCTTATTCAAATCATCATAATATATGATGTTTCCTTGTCCGGTACTGCACTTTTTGAAAGGGCCCAAAGGGGTAGTAGGTGAAGGGGGCATTGATCGTGCCACCAACAATTTTGTATACAAGTTCATGTTTATTTTACTCTAATCCCTTGTGCCTGCACACAGATTTCAAATCAGAAAATAGATACATGTTACAGTTACACAATTTTTGTTATAATATTTGTACATCAATACAAAACGACTCGTTTTGACTAAATAAATACAAAACGACGTCGTTTTATTTAGGGGCAAAACCCGGAAGATTTAGTGGAACGACGTCGTTTTGCATTTATTCGTTCAAAACGATGTCGTTTTGCGTTTGTTGTACAAATTTTGTACATTTTTGTGTGTAAACGTAGCATTATTCCAGAAAATAATGCCAACTTGGATTGGAACAGTGTGACACCGAGTTTGGGGTGTGTTGGGTATAACACGGTGTTGTATGCGCAAGTTTGAGTGCATCACGGGTCTAATAAAATGACAAAGATTGTTCATTTTGTAGGGTTTAATAGAGTAAGTCACACGCAACAAAAATTAAGTTGATCAGACAATAGCAATTAGATTTGGACATATTTATTTTTAAAAAATGGACGGGATTATTTTTTTGAGAATAAAATGTAATCCAAATGCAGTCGGTCATGTGGCTATTGATGTACGATCAATTTAATTTTTTGTATGAATACTACTAAGCAAACTCAAAATAAACGTTTTGATTATGCTATTGAGTTTCGAATGAACCCCACATTGAGTGGAAAGTACCGTACAATGCCTATGAGAACAACACAAAACCCAAATCCACCAGCTAGCCCAGCTCTTCACCTAACGCCCAACACAATTGTGCACGCATTTTTTTGGCATTGCTTAGGACTAGGAATGATTGAACTCTCCTTTGAAGCCAAAAATAATGCTTATTGGATATGGAAAATGACACCAACATTAATTTCCAGCCCTTGGATCTCGTGATGATGCAGGTAATGACTTCATCTACGATGGAGACGTACACAAAAGTTGGATTTTTTGGTAAAGCAAGCAAAGAATATTTTGGCATGCCAACTTCTGTAGTAGTAATCAATATGAATAGTGATTTTTAGACTCCTCTTTTATCTAATTGTATATTTATTTTTATTTTTATTAAAGTGAATTTACCAAAATATCTATTTTTATTCAAATCGTTTCTCTATATAGAAGAGTATTTCGGAAAATTTATCATAATGAAATAAAAAAAAAAGATATTTATTGAATAAAAGGATAGTATAATTAGAACCATAAATTTTCTCCCAAGTCCCATTTTTTTTTTTTTTGCATTTGCCTATTAAATTTAATTTTTTTTGATAATTGCTTTTTACACCCATCATTATACCAACAATATCCCCACGTTCTTTACTTCTTTGCACATCCCCCTCCTCCCAATACCCGGTCACCATTATCAGCGGCCTACCTTGCACTCCCAATGATATCATATAATCAATGGACACATAGTATCACAATCCAATAATAAACCTCTGCTAGGGATGGAAAAAAACACTACTTGAATGTATCGTTTTGAAAAGTCAATAACTGTCATATGTGTATTGTTAGAAAAAGGATCAGAGAGAAAGTTCTATATGTTTCTGTGCATCAATAAAGTGTTACAAGGATCCCTTTATATAGGTGAGCAGATGACATATCTAAGGGCAGTACAATCAAGCATAGTCAAACGTAATATTACAGAATAATACAAATAGGGAAATATAATATTAAAGAATATATTGCATATATTCTGCAATATATGCTAACCCCACCCACCCACCCTCAAACTCAAGGTGGTAGAGCAAAAACAAACTTGAGTTTGGAAACTAAGTTGGAGAAGCGTCCTGGTGAAGATGTCAGCAGTCTTCAACAAGTTGGATAATGGGTAAACCAAGGAGCAACGACGAATTGGAAAACTAGATGAACGACATAGGCGATATGTGTCGAGTAATTGTGAGATAGACAAGACTACTAACAAGTTGTTGATAAAGTGTAGCATTAGATGGCGGTGTGCCTTTTGAGAGAGTGAGGCGAACATTAGGCTTAAGAGGTGTGGAGGCAATCTTGTTGTCAATCAGACTAGCCCGAGTCAAAAGATCAAAAGTGTACTTGGCTTTATAGAGATAATAACTAGTAGAGTCGGATGAGATCTCAAGACCCAAAAACTAACTCAAAGAATCCCAAATCTTTCATCTCAAAGTGATTGATGAGGGGAATGCTTGAGATTAGAAATTCCAGCAATATCATTCCTAGTGAGGATCATATCATCAACATAAAGAAGAAAAATGATAGTGTCATTCTCAAACTTGCAAACAAATAGGGAAAAATCATGTGGACAGGACGAGAACACAAAATTGGTGATAGTAGTACTTAATTCGGAAAACCAAGCCTAAAGAGCTTGTTTTAGACCACATAGAGCACATCGGAGTTTGCACACTTTGTTTGGAGGATGAGCATATCTAGGATGAGGTTGCATGTAGACTTCCTCAGTCAAATTACTATTGAGAAAGACATTCTTGACATCCATTTGATATAACCCCCACTTGTGTACTGCAGTAACAAGAAGTAAACTCTAAACACAGTAGGATGAGCAACTGGGGCAAACGTTTCCTCATAATCATTAACGTATTCCTGTGTATAGCCTTTTGTAACCAAATGTGCTTTATATCACTCAATAGAATCATCAGAATGGGTCTTAATCTTGAAGACCCATTTACGACTAATAATATTCTTGTTAGGAGAAAGATCAACCAAATACCACGTGTGAGTTTTAGCCAATGCCTGCAATTCATATGTCATTGCTTGCTGCCAAAGAGGATTAGTATTAGCTTCACAATAAGAATGAGGTTCATGTTGAGAAAGTATGGTAGAATAACAATGACAATCACGAAAGTGGGATGGTAACTAAATTAACCGAGTAAGACAATTAGACTGTGGATCAAGAGATGTTGGAGGTAGGGGTGGAGACTCAAGTGGTGCAAGGATAGGATTCGCAAGCAAATGAGACAGCCTTGGAGAAGCCACATGAGAATTCTCCACTGAAGAAGCTATAGGAGATTCATCAAAAAACTAGTTCTATGGAAGGATCAATGAAAAATGGTTAGGTGGAGACAAAAGATATATGAAATTTAAACAAAGTAGAAAACATTTTGTGTTCCCAAAAAATGACATATCGAGAAACATGAAGACATTGAGAGCAAGGATCTAAACATCTACCCTTTTGTGTTCAATT
>BRYF01000002.1:9447500-9450000 GCA_030159135.1 Actinidia polygama | reverse complement strand
AGGAAAGAAGAAAAATCAATACCAGGCGTTCCAAAGATGACATTGGAGACAACTCCAAAAACTAGCTTCCCCACAACTGCATACATGGATTTACCCACACTTTGAGGTTGTAGGTTCCCATTTCCGTACATGTTATAATTAGCATTGTAACCCCAAGGAACCCCATACTGGCCACCGTAAGCTGCTGCCGCCGCTGGCAGCGGCCCCCATGGTGGGGTTTGATATGGTGGTGGTGGAGGACTTGGACCCCATGGTGGGGTTCGATAATGTGACCGCGGCGGTGGTGGTGGCACTGAACGACTTGGACCCCATGGTGGTGGTGCTTGGCGCTGATTTGGTGGATCACACGGTGCCAAAACACATTCGATATGAATGTCAAAGCCACAAGCCCCACACCTGTACCGCCAGGAGCTGCATGTGCCGCCGCAGACAGCGCACTGGCTTGCGGCCACCACGGCGGCCTGGAGCCTCAAGGGGTGGACCTGGTGGAGTGCGTGGCGGATGTACTGAGGGAGCTGGGTGCAGAGAGGGTGCGCATCGAACTCGCAATCGCTGCACCTGTAGAACATCCCCTCAACGGGGTCACGGCACACGTCGCAGACGCGCTCGTTCTGGCACGTGGCCTTGGCCTTCCGGAGTACGAGATTGAGTGGGTGCGGGTGCATGAAAGAGGAGAGAGATCGGGGGCAGGTCCCACAGTAGTCGTGGAGATCGAAATCGCATGGGTCGCAGCGGTACCTGGTGCCCTGACCTGGGGTTTTGCAACCGTCGCAGAGGAACCGTGTCTCGGCTTTGAGCTCCGACAAGATATGGCGTGGATGGCTGAAGTGCTCTATGGCCTTTTTTCCCACCGGAGCCATTTCTCTAGACTCTCGCTCTCTGAGCGATGATTTCTCTGGCCTTAACAAGCTTGACTTAGGGTAAACTACACTGCCTTCCTTTAGGTTATTGACAAGTATAAAGACGTCCCTTGAGTTTTTTAAATTCTAATGGTAGAGTTGTCAGTTAACTGGTACTAAGATACTCTTGTGATTTTATATTTTTACCCTTAATCAATGTTACAATGTCATTATGATTCGTTACCACTATTTTTCTTTACAGTTTATTTATATTCATCACCAAACAATCTAAAGGTTGTTTATGAATCCCGTTCTAAGTTCAAACCAATCATCTCATCCCTAACCTCTGCAAAACCCTCATCTCTATAATATTTTCATTTTCTTCTGATTATATTTTGGCAATGGTTAAGAAATGAAATTTTTTCTATAAACAAAAAAATTAATTTAAAATGTGTCTATCAAAAGAATGAATAATGAAATGTGAGTTATTGGTTATAAGGGAATAACGTATTTGGTTATAGTGGTAAGAGAAGTGAGATGATTGATAATATATATATATATATACACACACACACACGAAGCGTATTTTTGCTCTTTTTTTATGGAAATGGCTTACATAAATTATTTCACTAATTAGTCTAACTGTGACTTAACGGAAGAGATGTCTTTGTATATTGTCAGAAAATTTAGAGAATATTTTTATAATTTTTAAAACTAGGGAGAAAGTTCTGGTATTTGTGAGTAAGCTCGTGCAAAGTCATTGTAATGTAGCCATGGACTTGTAGAATGACTCTAGAGTAATGGGTTGGCAGTGTGAATTAAGGCAAAGACTTGGAAATTTTTATTCAGTTGACTAGTGCTAATTAACGTGAACAACTGGGTTGGCAGTGTGAATTAAGGCAAATACTTGGAAATTTCTATTCAGTTGACTTGGAGAGTTATTATTGTCATATTTGACTACACAGATAAGGAGATGTGGGTCTTTGTGGGGAAGGTTTTTGTGGGACGTTTAAGGGGTACTAGAGCCACGTACATGCTAAATATCAGTCTTTGATATCCATAATCATAGCTTGGGGTACTAGAGCCACGTACATGCTAAATATCAGTCTTTGATATCCATAATCATAGCTTGAGAGGGCATTACAAATTCATAAATAATGCGCAAGTGTTTCGATTTAGAATTATTACCTCTTTAATTTATTTACTAGTGTAAGGATTTTAAACCTATAAATAAGAGGGTTTGATCATCCTCATATGGATCAGAGTTGGATGAATGAATTTGAGACATGTCTTAACAAGGATAACGAATACTCGATAGTCTTCTTAAAGAAGTATTGGTTAGAAATTGTGTTGATTAGAAATATGAAACCAGCTTCTAATACCTCTTCTACCGCGACGGAATCGTTCTGTAGGCAAGTGAAGGAACTCACACTTGAGTCTCTCTTTATTGGACAAATACAAGCTAAGCCATTAGAACATGGTTTTTGTGGGCCTCACAGGAGTTATAATCCTATTTCACCCTCCAAATCTGTTATCAAACATGACCAAATGAAAATAAAAAATTCCTGCTACCTCAAAAGGCAGCAAACCTTCTAGGAAATCAGAACTAACATTAACAAATAATAAAAAAATTGCTAACATTGACAAAGCAAAGACAACTT
>BRYF01000002.1:9400000-9402500 GCA_030159135.1 Actinidia polygama | reverse complement strand
TTACATTATTCACTAAACAAAAATGCTATGTCCACAACATAAGATTTATGTTATTGGATTTGTGCCTGGGGGCCGAAATTTTGTATATTTTATCAGTTATATGATCAAATGGTTTTGATTGTCGTGATGGAGGTGGTGGTTGGATGTCAAATGATGCAGTTTATAGAAGTTTTTCTTGAATGAAAATGGATCATTTACGCTTTTTTAATCTGTTTCTTTAATCGTTTGCAAGCAGTGGTAACAAGTTCTGAGATCCAAAAATATAAGTGAATGAATGATTGCTTGGTGACAATACATTGAAAGAGACATATTCGGCACTATAAACAATGAAGTTATTTTGAAAATATTTCAAAATATGAAACAACGAAGTGAATTGTTGTAGTTTGTCATATTAATTTTGAGTGTTGTTTTGTGTAAGAAACATTTGTTATCTATATGAATTTTGAATATTATCGTATTATTTTTATTTCTTGAAATTTATCATCTTACCTATATGCAATTACTCAAGAGAATTTTTCGCCTCCGCTAGACAAAATTCCTGGGTCCGCCACTGCAGGCACAGGTGTAGGGTTTGGATTTGGAAAGATTGATGATGGGGATGGTTTGAGAAAATGGAAATGTGTTGTATCAAAAGGCAAAACCCTATATTGGGGTTGGATTGTACTTAGAAATAGGAGTGTCCTCAGACCATTTTGGTTTACATTTAGAAGTTCCCACAAATATGGTCATAAATCTATTGATGTCTACTGCCTAAACTATCCTCCTTTGGAAAAGAAAGTATGGTGATATCCTATGGGTGTTTGTTGCATGATCTCGTTGCAGCTTTTAATTTCTTTTTTCTTTTCAGAGTATGTGCCAAATTGTTTGTTGTACCTTCTGCTAGCTTTTCATATACGCAGAAAATCAACTTAAACTTGATTTACTCAAAAGAGTAAAAGTTATATTTTAATGGTTTTTGACTTCCGTTTCTCCATAAATAGCTTTTTCCATCCAGGTTGCATGCTACAAACACCAACCCATATCCTCTCTTTCTTTTTTCGTGAGTGTGTGTCAATTACAGAGGGATAGTTTTGTCAATTCACACTCTTTTTATTTTTTTGAGGGTAATAAATTACTGAGAATAATTGCCATTTTATTATTTTTTAATGAATTTTTTATTTTGCCAATCAAAAAAAAAAGAATAGAATACTTGTCTCTTTAAAAAAGAAAGAGAAAAAAAGTATCTTTACGTTTACAAGTAACAAAAGTTACTTTACTTGCATCAACCACTAAATAATACCATTGAAATTGGGCTATGTTAGGAACTTAGGAAATCCAAGATACAGGAAGAGAAAGAAATTAAGTGAGAGGAAGATTCTTACAAGTTATTTCTCCTTATCTGGTTTTAAAGAGAAAATGAGATCTGAGAATAAAAATATTTTCCCTTGTTTGGTTTTAGAGGAAAGTAGAAAGAAAATTATATATAGAACCATTTAAATTAACACAGACTATATGTGAAAAGAAACGAAAGAGGGAAGAGAAAATTTCAAAACGAGAAGGAAATATATATTTTCATTGTTATTCTCTCCCAAAACTAAGAATTAAACAATGAAAAAGAAAATTAATTATTTTTTTCATAGGTTCTAAGCAAAGCATTAAGTAATAAAATAAAGAAGAAGTGAAACTTAAACTCTTTTATCTTTTTTGGTTAGGAAAAAAAAGAGCTCATTATTGTTGTTAATAATATCTATTTCCTAAAATACTATATGTTTGCTTAATTATTTTGGATTTCCTTCCCCCTCCCTCTAAGCTAGGTTTCTTGGTTAACACTCTATTGTCAACTTATAAATAGATACATATCAATCTCATTACTGATATCAGTATAATTTTCTCATTTTTCCTTATAATTCTAAGGCTTATAATTTTACCCTTGAGATTTTCATTTATATTTTCTACCGAGATTCTTACTACTGTTCACATCTTGATAGTTTCCTTATTTTTCAGTTACCCTTCATTTTGTTTTTAAGAGTTACGATTTCTGTTTTTGCCCTCCTTCGCATGTTTTTAATTTCTGCTTCCATTTTCTTTTTCAGGCAACTCTATATGCTGTTAACTTACATAAATATGTCTCGAAATAGAACTACACTCAAGACTTTTGTGAGAGCCAATGAAAAGTTTGTGAATGAATAAAAGCTTCTCCTTTTTTACGCGGCAAAGAAAAATGGGTACGTAAAATATTGCAAACGCGTGACGAAAATACACGAATATTCTCTTATTTTTCAAAAACATCAATGAAAGACATTAGTTAAAGTGTATATGATTAAAAATGGAGTATTAGTGAATATTCCTAAATTTACGCTCTTTTAGGTAATCGCAAATACTTGTTCACATTTTAAAAACATTATGCACACCCCTTGTTGACATTTGGAGGTCTTGTAATCCATATTCGTATAAATTGTGAATTGGTATCAATTATGCAACAGATGAAGAGGAGTACAACAACAAATATACCTAGTAAAAA
>BRYF01000002.1:9392500-9395000 GCA_030159135.1 Actinidia polygama | reverse complement strand
AGAGCCGTACAAGTTTTGTTTTTTTTGAAAATCAAAATTATACCTCATAATTAATGATGACTGGGGTAAGATTAGGAAAAGAGAGATACGCTTCTCTCCACATTTTTTACACGGAATATTTAGTCTTTATAATTAATTAAATATTTTTTCTTCTTGTGGTATTTTTTGTGTATAAATTTCATATTAAAAATAAAATTTTCTATAGATTTTATAATATTGTTTGTTAAATTACCACAACACTCCTAATTTGAATTGACTGCATACATTCCACTCTTTCATTTCTCGAAAACGAAAGCCTTTCAAATTGATTTATGTCACTAAGTTCAATTTTTGTTAGCTAAGCCATTGTTTATTAATCTTTTGAAGCCTAGTGAGAATCGATGATGAAGACATTTTTAAATCCCATTCTGCATGGTCACACACCTACCAAAAATTGTTGTCCATCTGTTCCAAATTTATCGACAAAGAAAAGAAAAGGAAAGGAAAGAAAAAATATTAAATTTAAACTGTTGAATCTATGAATGAACTCTTTCATTTTATTTTACTTTTCTAAATCCAAACACAACTTTTAAGTTTACACACAGCAATATAGCATTACTCTTTTTTTTATTAGAATTTTAATTTTCCTCTCATTACCAATTTAGTTCACCTCATGCGCGTGTTCAGGGATAGACCTAAGGCGACCATTTAGGGGCTCCCAAATTAAAAGGCCTCAAATTTATATATATATATATATATATATATATATGTGTGTGTACACATAGTAGTCGCGGTTATCAAAACTTATATTATAAAAATACCTCTTGTAAAAAGACAATATTCCCAATTTCCAATGTAGACTTGTCAAATGCATTTTTAGCTTTTGAAATATTTTATTTACTAAACATAACTTCTTAACTTAATAACTTAACGTAAACAGTTTTATTCTTGAACACTTTTTCTAAATATTTTTTTATCTTCACGAACATAATAGTGTGAAAGATGAAATTTTAATTTTATCGGAGCTAAAATTACTTTCATTTTTATTATCTATTGCATTGTTTATAAATTTAAATTGATAAACACCTATTTAAGATCGACTGTGTCAAAAGATTAAGTGAATTAGTGCTTAACTTTTTTCAGTGTTTTAATTGTCGTGTTTGTCTATTTTTTAGCTTCTAAGCATAGGAGCCTATCGGATTAACAATTTTCTCGAAAGTACGAGTATCGAATCCACATAGAACTTTGTTAACATAGTTAAATGTTGTAAATAACGTAAATTGAAAGTGAAGGTTGTAAGAGTTTGATTTGTTTTGAAAAGTGATTTGAGTTGTATTTTTCTTTAAACTTGTATGTTTAATGTAAAAGATGGAATAGTCTAAACATTTAGCTTATTTCCTTTAATAGAATCTCTATTTCTTTCTTCTCTTTGATACTTCAATCAATTCTCAAGGTAAAATAAAATCAATTGAAAAATATTGCAATAATTTTTGTGTTTGAATCTAAAAATATGTTTGTGAATTGATAATAAAGTAAACTAACATTTTCAAACCCTTAGAATGCAATGGATTTAAGTCTTATTTGTGATAAGGAATCTTGTTAATAAATAATCAGAAATTTATACAATTCTAAGATTTGAGCTTTATATGTATTATTGATCAATTTGAAACAAGTGTTTAAGTTCAATTTAAGAGAAGAAAGAATTAGTTTCATCTAAAATTGGATTGGAGCTTTATGTTTAGATTAAACCAATGAGAATTAGCCTATCATACTTGGACAATATTTAGACATGATTATGGATTTCTGAAAAGTTTTAAAAATGAAATTATGTTAAGAATTCTAAAGCGTAAAGAATTTAACAAGTAACGTAAGCAATAAAATCGTACATTATGGTGATGTATGTAAGCGATAAAGTAAGCGTGAAAGTATGCGATAACTCAGCCATTCAGGCGGACAATTAATATTGCAAGTAATTGAAAAGTATGAAAATATATTGAATTGGCGAAAGTAAATTACAAGTGTTTGAGAAATTAAACTAAGAATGAGAAACTAAAACAAACTAATTCCAAGTATTTTTTTCTCACAAGTTTGATAAAACCTACTGCCTAAAGAGAGGAGAAGTTTTAGCCATTATTGTCGACTTTTGTGTGGGAAAGCTCCTTGGCTTATGATAGAAAGTGGTTGTTCTTTGAAATTCATTATGACATGAATAATGAAGATGAAAGTTGTCAGAAGTTTTGAGCTATGAATCTCTGTAAATGGCCACCGATCACCGTCCGATCGGTTGGGTAATTGCTAGATCGTTCAAAAAATTCATAATATGCTTCTTTTGCTTCATTTTATCTGAAAAACTCTTTTTCAACTCTTTACACAAAATATAACAATTAATTTGAACAAATAAAATATAAAAAGATGTTAAAATACGGAGGAATTCTACTAAAAAAATGTTATTTTTTGTGTCAATCAATTAGCCATATTATCAAATTAAAAAAAATGGGATTACAAGAGCTTAATTCGTAAT
>BRYF01000002.1:9382500-9385000 GCA_030159135.1 Actinidia polygama | reverse complement strand
AATTCTTGGCAACTAAACGGAGCTTAAAGAATGAATTGCCGGATTAGTGATTGGTCCTTTTTCTTGTGCAGAACTTGTACTATCTTATGCTAATTTTCTATGAAAAGTTGAGTGTTTTGGAAAGGTTTTGGAACTGCTTTGAACCAAGTTACTCGAACTATACCCTTTTTTCCGGTTGTTAGTTTGAAATCAGTGAATAAATGTTAAAGTTTGTTAAATTTTCAAATCAAATTTGATAAATTTATTTTGTAGAAAAGAATCGAGTTACTTGAGTTGGCTTCATATTGGGTTAATAAGAGTTCGTTTGATATCGGTTTGGATAATAAATAAATCAAGCTTTAATATATTTTCAAAACTCGATAAATTTTCAAATCAAGCTTAAACAAAATACTATTGGGCACGACTCGACTCATTTGCAGCTCTAATTAACAGTTATGCAATAGACGTCATAAATTTATTATTTTAATACAAACTTTAGAGTTGGTTTTGCGGCATTTTTTCCCCTTAATAAAAGATGGATACCAGGAAATGGATTGTGATTTTTGTTGACCCAGGGTCAAGAAAGCATGAGACATTGTGAATGCTTTATTTCAGCAAGAATTTTTGGAAAGATATAGCGGAAGACTCTAGAAAGAGATCAATAAATAATAATAATAATGCAAGTCTTCCTGCATGGCATTTACTAACAAGTCTTTTGAGGGACAACTTTCAAAGAAAAAATTGTTGATGGTGAATTTTTGTGGTGGTAAAAAGACATCTTAGACCCTAATCAATGTTGGAGGATTCTAGATGGTCGAACAGTAATATTAAAAATACAATTTAAGTTTAAAAAAACAAATCAAGAAGAAAATTGAGCAAGTTTTAGGAATTGAATTTTAGAGTAAAGTTAACTTAGGTTTACCATGGACTTACTTTAGGTAGAATTTATTGAGAATATTGTTTTTGCAAAAATAAAAATAAAAAATGATTAGACATCGTTTACTATATTATTAGAACATGTTTGTTTAAAAAGAAATAGTTGTTTTATCCTGAAAAATCATATTTTCCGTTCAAATAAGTGCGTTTTGATAATGTGATTATTTTTATCTGATTAACTTGAGCTTTTGCAAAGGAGAAATTATTTAGTGCTCTTACAACAAATCCTAGTGCATATGTGTCATTCATTCAGTGGTGTAGAGAGCATTGCTCTAAGAGCACCCAATAATCTCTCTTTGCAAATGTAGTCTTCTCAACAAAACTTACAAAATGAATGGAACAGATAATTTTGCAAAAATAGTCTTTTTTTTTTCATTAAAGACGAAAAAACTAAATGATTTTTTAAAAAAACTAGCTCTTCATAGAAAATTTACGGGAAAACTAGCATTAATACACGTCAAAATCAAAAGCGTGTACACTCCTTGTTCTTGCACAATACTATTTTTTTTATTAAATAAAATTATAAATAAATTCTGGTATTTTATAATTTCTATACACAATAAAGAGAGGACAGTAGTGTAACTTTTCATAATAAAAATAAAAAAGAAACGTGTTTGTATAAAAATCTGTTGCAAAAATCACTTCCCAAAAATAAAAAATTGCCAATGTGTTTCATTTTGAGCCGGTCTAGTGCGACAGGAAAGTCGCTATAATTTTCAAAGTAAACGGTGCCGTATAAGACTTTTGGTTCCGCTTCTTTTCTAACAAAATGACATTGACTTGGGTCACATTAAATTGAGAATTTGAGACATGACTTTACTATGCCAAAAAACTTTGTTATTTTTTTGAATGAACCAGGTTTCTCTAGTGTATTTTTTATGAACCAGGCTTCTCCACTTCAAAAAAAAAAAAAAAAAGAGACTGTTGCGGTGTAATTTAAGCATTTATACTCTGTTTTACATCCATTTTGATATTACAAATTATTTATATTGTATATTTCACTGAAAACTTTAATCATGTAAAAATGACATTAATCGGATACGTATCAATAGTCAATTAATATCAATTTATATCATGATAAATGAACATAATCATGTGTGCTTCACTTATTAAGTTATAAAATACTACTAAATAGATATTGTACTGTGCTCGATCAACGTGACTCATTTCAGTACGATAGAGTTTATAATATGAATGTTTTGAATAATTAAAATGAGTTGGAACCCGAAATGCTTTGCCTGTGTACGGTATAATCCCATACCTAGCACTAGTTTCAATGAAATAACTTAAAACTTATCAAATTCACTACAAGTGTAAAGTGAAAATTGTGGTATAGTGAAAATTACAGACATTGTTATTTGAGATTTTTAGCAGAAGAAAGTTTTTTTTTTTTTATGGGCCAATCATTATGAGGAATTTGGAGGAAAAGTTGTGTTTCGTAGCGAGAAAACTCGGAACATCAAACTTAATAAGGAAACGTCTCAACCAGCAGCAAGGTTAGATTTGGCAAGCGAACAAGCCTGTAAAAGAAGACTTACCATTTCATTTTTAATTTGAAGTCTCAATCGCTATAGATTTCAAGACC
>BRYF01000002.1:9287500-9292500 GCA_030159135.1 Actinidia polygama | reverse complement strand
TTTGTAAACACAATATTTATTTAGTGAAAGTGGGTGTGAGCGGTGGACGTAGCCAAATTGGTGAACCACGTATATCTCGTCTTGTGTCAATTTCTCTACATTCATTCTGTCCATTTGAATTGCATTTTATTTATTCTCTTGAGCCACTGAATCCCAAGGTCCTGGAAAAATCATTGGTGGAATTTAGCAGCGTCTAATTTCCCAACAATTGGTATCAGAGCCTTTGGTTGGCGAACCGGCGTTTACTAAAAATTACTCCGCAAAGTAATTTTTTGTAATCTTTCCTTTTTTGTTCGAGTGGGAGCAATGGCGTCAGAGAAAGAGTCCAAAATTTCTCAGTTTGACGGCACAAATTTTGAATTCTGGAAAATGCAAATAGAAGACAACTTGTACCAGAAAGATCTTTATTTACCTTTGGGTGACAAACCAATGGAAATGAAAGATTCAGATTGGGAGTTGCTGGACCGGAAAGCTCTCGGAACCATAAGGCTATCACTGTCAAAGTCAGTAGCCTACAACATTAAAAATGAGAAGACAACTGCGTCTCTCATGGCGGCCCTCTCCAGTATGTACGAACAACCTTCTGCAGCAAATAAAATTCATCTAATAAAGAAGTTATTTACTATGACGATGTCAGAAGGAGCACAATTCAGAGAACATCTCAGCGTGTTCAAAGAAGTGACGGACCAGTTAGAGGCGGTGGACATGTCTTTCACTGATGAGATACGTGCCTACTTAATTCTCGGACAGTTGCCTGAGAGTTGGAAAGGCACAGTTACTGCAATCAGCGAATCTGCAGGAAAGACAAAACTGAAGTTTGATGATGTAGTCAACACAATTATGACTGAAGAAATTCGAAATCGGTCAAATGGTGCTTCCACCTCGACGTCAGCTTTAAACGTAGAAAGCAGAGGCAGAGATTCAAACAGGAGCGGAGGGCACAACAGGTTCAAATCCAGAAATGGAAGGTCGCAATCTCGAAATCCCAAAAATTCTAACAATTCAAATCAGAACCAGAAGGTGATCGAATGTTGGAACTGTGGCAAGACCGGGCACTACAAAAATCAGTGTAGATCCCCGAAGAAAGAAAAAGAAGGAAAAACGGAAGCAAACATCGTAGCAGAAGAGACAGACGATGCACTGATATGCTCTTTGGAGAACAAGTCGGAGTCATGGGTGTTAGACTCCGGAGCCTCCTTCCATGTGACCTCCAACAAAGAACTCTTAATGAGTTATTCTCCAGGCAACCTTGGCAAGGTATACCTTGGTGATGATCAGCCTTGTGACATGGTTGGCAAGGGCGATGTACAGATCAAGCTGAACGGATCTGTGTGGAAGCTAAGGGATGTGAGACACATTCCTGACTTAAGAAAAAATCTGATCTCAGTAGGTCAATTAGCAACCGAAGGTTATGTCACAACCTTCAATGGCAATTCTTGGAAAGTTTCCAGAGGTGCAATGACAGTTGCTCGTGGCCAGAAGAGTGGTACACTCTATATGACAGCAAACACTTATTGGTCAATTGCAGTTGCAGACAGCAAGGACGATCCAAACCTATGGCACCAGAGACTTGGTCACATGAGTGACAAGGGGCTCAAGATTATGCACTCCAAGGGGAAACTACCAGACCTACAGTCAATTGACACTGACTTATGTGAAAGCTGTATCTTTGGGAAGCAGAAGAGAGTTAGCTTCATAAAGAGAGGCAGACCGCCTAAGCAAGAAAAGCTTGAGCTAGTTCACACGGATGTTTAGGGCCCAGCTACTGTCTCATCCATTGGCGGGAAGTCATACTTTGTGACTTTCATTGACGACCATTCTAGGAAGGTGTGGGTTTATTTCTTGAGATACAAATCAGAAGTGTTCGAAGTATTCAAGAAGTGGAAAGTCATGGTGGAAAATGAAACAGGCCTAAAAATCAAGAAGTTGAGATCCGACAATGGTGGTGAATATAATGACACCGGGTTCAAGAAGTTCTGTTATGAAAATGGCATCAGACTAGAAAGGACTGTGCAAGGGACACCGCAACAGAATGGCGTAGCAGAACGAATGAACCGAACATTGACTGAGAGAGCTAGAAGCATGCGGATACATGCAGGATTGCCCAAGCAGTTCTGGGCAGAGGCAGTCAACACAGCAGCCTACTTGATCAACCGAGTACCATCAGTTCCACTAGAGCACAGAATACCAGAGGAGGTTTGGAGCGAAAAAGAGGTAAAACTTTCACACTTGAAAGTTTTTGGTTGTGTATCATATGTGCATATTAGTGATCAGGCTAGGGGAAAGTTTGACCCTAAGTCACTAAAATGCACCTTCATCGGATATGGTGGAGATGAATTTGGGTATAAATTCTGGAATGACCAGACCAAGAAGGTGATCAAAAGTCGAGACGTGATATTCAATGAGAGGGTGATGTACAAAGACAGAGATGCACTACAGTCTAGTGGTGTAACACTGGGTGATCCTATGTACGTTGATCCAGATGATATCCCAGATAAAAGTAAAGTGCAACAAGCAAATGAGAGTCCTCAGTTAGAGGAACAGACACCCCAGAGTAGTACACAACAGACTGATCCACCACAGTCTCCATCTCCATCTCCTATACTAAGGAGATCTTCACGGCCTCTTGTACCAAACAGAAAGTACATGAATTATTTACTACTCACTGATGCTGGAGAACCTGAATGCTACGATGAAGCATGTCAGGTGGAGGATGCTAGCAAGTGGGAGTTTGCAATGAAAGAAGAGATGAAGTCCCTTATCTCTAACAAGACATGGGAGTTAGCTGAGTTACCCGTGGGAAAGAAAGCCTTACACAACAAATGGGTGTATCGAGTCAAGGAGGAACATGACGGTTCCAAGAGGTACAAGGCAAGACTTGTAGCCAAAGGCTTCCAGCAGAAAGAAGGAATAGACTACACCGATATATTTTCACCAGTTGTGAAACTGACTACCATTCGGTCAGTTTTAAGCATTGTTGCAGCAGAAGACTTGCACCTTGAGCAGTTAGATGTAAAAACTGCTTTCCTCCATGGTGATCTTGAGGAAGATATATACATGCAGTAGCCGGAGGATTTCTCAGAGAATGAAAATGAGAAACTCGTGTGTAAATTAAAGAAGAGCTTGTATGGATTGAAACAGGCTCCAAGGCAGTGGTATAAAAAAATTGACAGGTTTATGCAGACAAATAACTATTTCAGATGCAATGCTGACCATTGCTGCTACTTCAAAAGATTTGAGTCCAGCTACATTATTTTGCTACTTTATGTCGATGACATGTTAGTGGCAGGATCCGACATGGCCGAAATCAGAAAATTGAAGAAACAATTATTGAGTGAGTTCGACATGAAGGACTTGGGCGCAGCAAAGCAGATTCTTGGGATGAGAATCAACAGAGACAAGCCAAATGGTACTTTGCAGTTATCTCAGGTGGAGTACATTGGGCGTGTTCTGAAAAGGTTCAGCATGAGTGATGCTAAGGCAGTTAGTACACCTTTGGTTAGTCACTTTCGACTATCCAAGGAACAAACACCCAAGACGGAGGAAGAAAGGAACTTCATGGCTAAGGTTCCATATGCCTCAGCCATTGGAAGTCTCATGTATGCCATGGTTTGCACAAGACCAGATATTGCTCATGCAGTGGGAGCTGTGAGCAGATTCATGACTAATCCTGGAAAGCAACACTGGGAAGCAGTCAAGTGGATACTAAGGTATCTACGAGGCACCACTGAAAAATGCTTATGTTTCAGAAAAGGAGAATTGAGACTACAAGGCTTTGTAGACTCGAACTTTGCTGGTGAGGTAGATAATAGGAGGAGTACTACCGGTTATATTTTCACGGTGGGTACTACAGCAGTTAGTTGGGCATCACAATTGCAAAAGATCGTTACCTTATCTACTACAGAGGCAGAATACGTAGCAGTGACCGAGGCCAGCAAGGAGATGATCTGGTTACAGGGATTGTTAGCAGAATTGGGTCTAAAACAGATGAAGAATATTTTGCACAATGACAGTCAGAGTGCTATACGTCTGGCAAAGAATTCAGCATTTCATTCAACGACCAAGCATATAGGACTTCGTTATCACTTCGTCAGATCTTTATTAGAAGATGGGGTGTTAATACTTGAGAAGATCCAGGGCAGTAAGAATCCAGCTGACATGTTAACCAAGATAGTTACTACAGAGAAACTGAAGCTGTGCTCAGCTTCAGTAGGTCTTCAAGGATAGAAGACAAGAGAGTCTCACACCCAGCTCACTAATAGATGCGATGGATGAGTTGCAGTTCAAAAGTCTCCAAGTGGGAGATTGCTAAAGAATGGAGACTTTTGTGGATAATGGAGAATAAAGCCATGAAACATGCAACTCATGTTTTGTGGATGATGGAGATAAAGCCATGAAACATGCAACTCATGTTTTGTGGAGATAAAGCCATGGAACATGCAATCCATGTTTTGTGAATGGAGACAAAACCCCACCACTCACCTATCTTTATGAATTTTATTTGTGCCCTTCATTTGCTATAAAAAGCCATCAAATGGCAAAGGAAGGATATGTGAAGAAGAATCACCGAGAGAGTAAGAGAAAAATTGCAAGTGTGCAATTTGAGAGCAATTGTAGAGAGAGAAAATAGTGTTGTGTTTGTGAGCCAAAAAATACGGAGTGAGTATTTTTTGAGTGTGGGTGATACACAGTGTGTGTTTGTGTGATACACAATTTGTAAACACAATATTTATTTAGTGAAAGTGGGTGTGAGCGGTGGACGTAGCCAAATTGGTGAACCACGTATATCTCGTCTTGTATCAATTTCTCTACATTCATTCTATCCATTTGAATTGCATTTTATTTATTCTCTTGAGCCACTGAATCCCAAGGTCCTAGAAAAATCATTGGTGGAATTTAGCAGCGTCTAATTTCCCAACATCAAGAGCATGTCGGCGCTAGGGTTCCGGTAGAACATGAACTCGCGCTCGCCGTCGGTGCATAGGGTCACGAAGGCGAGG
>BRYF01000002.1:9252500-9255000 GCA_030159135.1 Actinidia polygama | reverse complement strand
TTATACTTAAAACCTTAAATTTTAAAATTAAAACATAAAAATTTTCTTAAAATAGTGAGCCGGACGGTTCAATCACCGGTTCAACCGGTTGGGTCGCGTTTCAACCACGATTCTTACTGGGTTTGACCGGATTTTGATCAAAACGGGTTTAAAGAGTCAATCGGACCGTTTTTTTCGACCGATTCGCGGTTCGACCGGTTGAATCGGCCGGTTCAAACCGGATTTTAAAACCATGCTTGCAATGTGGGGTCGAGTTTAATTATGTTATCAAAATTGTGTATTTGTGGCTTTGATGCCTACAGATAGTCCAATGAAATTATTTCGAGCCGTTCATTTGTAAAAGTTAACCAATTCAGTAGTGATGAAAAAAAAAACCAGCTTGAACATTGAAAGCCATATGAAAAAGACGATTTTGTTTAATATATCATGTTTGTTTTGGAGTTTGACGTTCACGGATTAGAAATTTAGTCAGATTTAAGGTTGAATAATAAATTCAGTCACATTATCAATCCTCCTGTAAAATATCAATATGTACTTGTTTTTTTTTTAAATGGATATGGGTATTGGATTAAATATTTTTTTCTTCATATTTTTTATAATTTCCCTCACATCATAATTTTTAATTAAATAAAAAAAAGTCAAGTACTCCATAAATAAATAAATAAAAAATACATCTAAATAAAAATACCATATCACTCTCAATAAGTTATAAAACTAGACATCTTTACATACCACTAAATAGAGTAATTATAAAATATATATTAAACAAGTAACCTATGTGGCATAAAAGACTCTACATCTATAAATATTATATAATCATATCTTAATTTAATAATATTCTATTGTTGTATTTACTTATGGGTATTTTAATAATTTTAGAATTAATTCATCCCTCTTGGATTTATAATAATGGGGAAGATGTTATTATAAATTCAGTAAATTTAATAGATTACAAATTCATCGAATTACATATTCAATATCAGAAGAAGTCAACAAACACAATATTAGTAATCCCACAAGATTTATATTCCAATTCCACATTTTTATTATTAGATTGATGATGATTGAATACAATTCTAATCAGATAATTAAACCTAGAATCTCTTAAACACAACACGCATCCCAAGTCCAGTCCTTTGGACGTGTAGATAGAGAAACGTGTTAGTTTTGGAGAACAGAGATTTGTATTTATCTTTACTTTATCCGGTTGGGATTTTGATTGTGATATATAGGCACGCATCCCAGACATTTTGCAAGTTTTTCTGTGGGGATCAATAGGGAAAATTAAAAAACAAGCTTCCGAGTTTGAATTTGATGATAAATTAAATTCTATATTTTTATTTTGAACAAATTAGATTCTAAACTCTTTAATTCGTTACAATGCAAATTATCCGTTAATCTCCGTTTGTGTACCTTGATGACACTAACTATAGTTTTTTTTTTAAACTACATAGTACGATATGGTGTGCTTTGTAATAAAATACTTACTGAGGTTTCTGTAGCTTTAGATTTTTTATATTTGTTTGAAATCCAACGTCCACTTCACCCGATTTAAGTTACTCTTTCTAGTTTTTTCTCAAATACAACTCTAACAGTAGGATTAGGACTTTTAAATGCCCCCCAATTCGTGTGATGTCATTTTTTTTAATTGTTTTGGCGGTCAAGTTACATAAATAGAACCTAACAAATAGTTCAAATTGTGAGGGCTTAAAAAGTTCAAGTTTAATTTGTTCAATTAAAAATATAGAGTTCAATTTGTCACGAAAGTCAAACCTAGGGATTCTTTTTGTAATTTTCCCTAAAAATAAATAAATTGATATGAGAACTTTTTCATATTTGCATTAGAAAATAAAATATACTTGTTCTCCACTATTTTGAGCACTCCTCGTAAAAACCATGTAGTTAGGATTATTGGATTCGTGTAATTAACTTTTTAATAAATAATTTGCACAATGATTATTAGAAAATGAAAGTCTGGAATAACATCCTAAGTCATTAATAACTCCCTCTAATTTCACTTTAATTTCTATGTGACCCCCCCTTTAAACTTCTAGTTTTCCTATTTAAACTTCTAGAAAATAAATATTAATAGTCCATCCCATCCATTAACGAAGAAGAACCGAAAGAATATAAATTTTTTACTATCATATCATGTACCTGGGTAGACTCTTTTTTTAGTCCTTTGCTCCATGGTTCTATTGTTAATTTATGTTTGGAAATTAACATCATGAAAGTCCGTTACTCCTATTATTCATCATGTATTGTTTGCCAATGAATGTGGATCGTGCACAATAACCTCATGTTTTCTGCTTGGTTTGAATTGAAACGAATTTACAATTTTGTTTAGAATATTTGGTCATGAGATTTGAAATAGTTGTAGTGTTTTTTAATATAAGTTATCTACTCATAATTACGCATATTAGGCTATGCTATTCGCAGTTAATTGCGAAATAAATAAAACAATAATAACAGACAATCAAATTAACAAGACATCAGATTA
>BRYF01000002.1:9197500-9202500 GCA_030159135.1 Actinidia polygama | reverse complement strand
AATTTGCTAAAGAAACACATCTTAAATTTTGTAATAGATATCTGTGGCTTTCGATATTATTCTGAATTGAACCAACAAAATGATATATAATAGCTGTAATTAGACCAAAGAGAGTAGCGCATAAGCTTTATAAAATATATAAAAAAAAATATTTATCAGAACAAAAAGGAAGACGAAGATACAAAGAGAGAGAGAAAGAGAGAGAAATCTAAAACTTAATCTGCCTTACAAGGGGAAGGCAATCCCTTATCTATAGAGGAAAACATATCCTCTTGAACCAAAGATGGCAGACAACATAATGTCAACTTTAAAAAAGAAAAGAAAGAAAGTAGCTGGCCGACAAACATAAAGCCAACTTTTAAAAAAGAAAAGAAAGCTTTATCCTATTTACTTTTTGACTAATATCAAAAGTAAATAGTAATTACATTATTACAAAAGGCCAAATATATGGCATCCACCGACAGCTAAGGATTATTCCTGGAACGACGTCGTTTATCTTTGCTCAGATCCTTATTTATTGAGGACCAAAAAACAACCAATTGCTGCTCATCTTCATCCAGAATAGGCTCATCATCATCTTCATAAGGGTCTTGCCCTTCTCCTGCTAAAGTGTTTCCTTCCTTAGCAGAGTTCATAGATGAATCATCCTTATGGCAATATCCATGAAATTGTTCTTTAAAAAATGTCATACATTTTTTCATAATTTCAAAATTTGAAACTTGAGGATTATCTCTTTTCATTTGCTCTAGAAGTATTTCAAATGGATTAAAACTTGATTTATTCAAGAAGGAAGATATTTCCTTATTACCCAATTGGTACCGAGAAAAATATTCATCAGCCTTAATATTAATCGGTTTATATAGATCCTCAATATCTTGAGTGGGAAATTATTCCACAATCTTACCCAAAAAAACCTCTAGAATGTAGGAATATCTACACAAGAATTCTTCTTGATAATAAAGTCCCATCTCCAAATCCATGGAACTCCAAACTCAACGAAGAATAAAACCATATTATGGTTATAAGGTAAATTATTTTTCCCCCTAATAAGAGGATGCCACTTTTCCCATCTGTGATAAGCTTCTAATATATTAGAAGGTATAATATCTAACACTGACCCATATACAAGCCACCAGTCATAAAATCTTACTGGTATTCCCCCCGATATCATAATCCTATTGCATAGTTTAATAAACCATGTATGCTTCTATTTCTTATTCTGATACAAAAAAAACATTATAGAAGTTTTTCTCATAATCCCAATAGTTGAATCTATAGGCAACCTTATTAATATTCATAGTTTTAGGATTGGAAAGATCCAATCCCCAATTCCCTAGCTTAATAATATTCTTGATGATACATTTACTATAAAAAATAGTACTTGTAGCATCTTCGGGAATCTCTCTGGTATGGTGAATATCCATACTATTAGACTGAGTTAAAATATACTCATGATAAATTCTGGATTTATCAAAATATGTCTGAACCTGATATGCTTGCCCTAATTGCCCAAGGATCATCTAATAGATGAAAGTCCTCCTGCTCAATATAGCAAACATGCACTGGAAAATTCTTTGATATATAATCTGAATTTTCATCCTTAGCCACTATATTGGCTAGAGTTTCTTTCTGTTTCTGCTTATTATTAGCAAATGAGGATGCACATTTATGTCCACCTCTATTTACCATAGTAAATCCTTCATCATCCATATATGGATGTGATGTCTGAGTCTGAGGAGAATATCTCCCTCTGCCACGTCCTCTAGGGATATTTCCCCTTCTTCTTCCTCTAATAGAGGATGATGATGCCATCTGCAATGAATATAGATATTCTGTTAAATCTTGTAAAACCATAAATATATGATAATTAAGATTTAACATTAGTAAATCTTGTGTAGATATTCCTACACTCCAGAGGATTTTCTGGGTAAGATTGTGGAATAATTTTCCCACTCAAGATATTGAGGATCTATATAAACAGATTAATATTAAGGATGATGAATATTTTTCTCAGTACCAATTGGGTAATAAGGAAATATCTTCCTTTTTGAATAAATCAAGTTTTAATCCATTTGAGATGCTTCAAGAGCAAATGAAAAGAGATAATCCTCAAGTTTCAGATTTTGAAATTATGAAAAAATATATGACATTTTTTGAAGAACAATTTCATGAATATTGCCATAAGGATGATTCATCTATGGACTCTGCTAAGGAAGGAAACACTTTAGCAGGAGAAGGGCAAGACCCTTATGAAGATGGTGATGAGCCTATTCTGGATGAAGATGAGCAGCAATTGGCTGTTTTTTGGTCCTCAATCAATAAGGACCTGAGCGAAGATAAACGATGTCGTTCCAGGGATAATCCTTAGCTGTCGGTGGACGCCATATATTTGGCCTTTTGTAATAATAATGTAATTACTATTTACTTTTGATATTAGTCAAAAAGTAAATAGGATAAAACTTTCTTTTCTTTTTTAAAAGTTGGCTTTATGTTTGTCGCCCAGCTACCATCTTTGGTTCAAGAGGATATGTTTTCCTCTATAAATAAGAGACTGCCTTCCCCTTGTAAGACAGACTAAGTTTTAGATTTCTCTCTCTCTTCGTATCTTCGTCTTCCTTCTTGTTCTGATACATAAATTTTTTGTATATATTTTATAAAGCTATATATATATATATGTATATATATTTTATAGATAGATTTCTTTCACTTTGTTACCTTAATATGATATAATATATGTGCATTGTTCATAAAAAAGATAATCTATCTAAAAATCATTAAGGTCAAAATTCTATTTAATCCAAATGAACAAAAATAGTCTGGTTACTTTGTATACCTTAAAAAAATTCTCTTTCCATCCCATATTTCTTTGTACACTACTGTCACAATTCTTTTCTACACCTTAGTTGTGCATATACTATTAAAACAAGCTACTGGTTGCTGGCTAGCGACTTGTCGGCTGATCACTGGCGACCTGGAACAATTAAATTTTATTGTCAACAAATTTGAATGTTTAGAATAGTGACTAATGTTCAAAATAACAATTAGTAAAGTTTAATTCTTTTTTTCGCGGTGGCAGTGGCGATGGTGGAAAGAGTAAAATTCCACAATGGAGCATATTGACTCATGATTAAATCTCATCAAAAATTCAAAAATCTAACAAAATTAGATGGACTTTTGTTGGCCTAAATCTATCATTTCACACTTTTTGACTATCAACGCTACAAAGCCATGTAGTGTAAATATACATGTTTGTCTCTCTCTATATATCTATATCTATATCTATATCTATATCTATATCTATATAATTAGAGAGAGAGAGCTTAAGGGAGAGATCAAATATAACACCAAAGAGAAAAACGGTGAAAAAGCAAACGGTGACAAACCTTAAATATAACACCAAAGAGAAAAACGGTGAAAAAGCAAACGGTGACAAACCTTCAATTGGACTAGATCTGAAATCACATTCGAGGAAGAAATCGATATATAATTTGGACTAGATCTGGAATAATGGGTGATCAGAATAATGGGTGTTCGGGATGACTAGTCGATGGTAGAGTGAGCAACGTCAAACCACTCGAGAAGTCGCCGGTGGCGTAGTGTATAAATCAAAGTCAGACAGCAGCGAGGTTGACATGCGACGGCGTTATAGATCTCAAATCTGAGAGGGAGAGAGAGAGAGAGATTTGACATGATGGTGGCGGTGATGTCATGGTGGCACGATGGCTGCAACGGCAACAACGATGTGGCTGTGGCGGTGATGCCGGTGTGTTTGTGGTTGTAATAGAGAAATAAAGAGAATAGAGAGAGAGAGTGACTCGGATATATTTTGACTTGTTTTTCTCTTTTTTAGTAGTTTATAGTTTAGGATATGAAGGGAGCAATATTATTCAATAATAGAGTTTTTACACATAAATCCTAGTTTAATGGATCATAATCCAAACATCTTCTAATTTAAAAGACTTTTGAAATTTCATAACACACTTAGAACTAATTGTTGGTTCAAGCCCAATACCCATTCTCCAGCCTAATTTTCTTTCGGTCATAGCTCTATGGGAATATTTTTTTAGCTCAATTAGTCCACCTAAAAATAATTTAAAGCCAAACTCCATTTAACCAAAGTGAAAAAAATAACCCTAATACTTTTATAAACCCCTAAAAATTTCTCCTTACACTGCATGTTTTTTTGTACATCACTACCTCAATTTTTTTCTACATCACAGTTGCACCCAAAACTATTGTCGCCACCCACCGGCTGTTGGCAGCCGACCTACGACTTTTCGACGGCTGGCTGGCCACTTTCTGGCTGGTCACCAACGAATTAGAATAATGAAATTTGACTATTTGTTGGAGTTAAATTTCACTATCTATCAAATTTCAATATCAGTAGGATTTGACCATTTGTAACAATCAAATTTGATAGTTACTGAAATTTCAATGTCAGTTAAATCTGACTATTTTGAATATTAACCAATGTTCAAAATAATGAATAGTAAAATTTAACTTTTTTTTTTGCGGTGGCGGCGGGGGAAAAAAGTAAAATTCCACAATGTAGCAAATTGACTCATGTTCAAATCTCATCAAAAACTTCAAAAATCTAACAAAAGTAAATGAACTTTTGCTAGCCTAAATCTACCCTTTCACACTTTTTGGTCATTAACACTAAAAAGTCATGGAGTGTAAATATACACGCGTGTGTACAAATATAGATAGATAGATATAGATTGTAGTGAGAGAGGGGTTGAGCGAGAGATCAAAGATAGCACCAAAAAAAATGAAGAAGAGGCAAATGATGTCAAACTTTCAGTTGGACTAGATTTGGAATGACATTAGGGGGAGAAAGCGATATATAATTAGACTAAATCTGGAATAACAGGCGTTTGGGATGACTAGTCAACGGTGGTGTGAGCAAAATTGGACAACTCAGGAGGTCCCCGACAACATAGTGTATAAAGCAAAGTTGAATGGTAGCAAGGGTTACGACGGCGTTGTAAGCAAAGTCA
>BRYF01000002.1:9160000-9162500 GCA_030159135.1 Actinidia polygama | reverse complement strand
GCAGCTTGCTTCGGGGGATGGCCCGAGATGTGTTGTGAGGTTCAACAGATGGTTGGTAGTAAGCAGGGCGCTGTAGAGGTTGTCCCGTCGTCGTGCTCTGTAATTCCCTTTCTCAGAGATAGATGCTTGGTGGGAACCTTGGGGAAATGGAGAGGCGCAGTCCCGAGTGCCAAGGAAATAGAACGGTGGTGTAACGCCAATTGGGGTATTGGTTCCCCTGTAGAATTTAAGGATATGAGTGGCCCCAAATATCTGTTCATCCTTCCGTCCATAGCAGAGGTTCGAAGAATCCGAAATAAAAACTGGACATTTGAAGGGCAAAGCTTGGAATTGGTATTTTGGGAGAATCGGTGCGGATGCATCACAGACGAAACTAAACCGGCGGCTCTGTGGGTTAGAGTGTTGGGCCTACATGTTTTCCTTTGATCGGAGGAGCTGTTCCGAGCACTCGGGGATCGCTACGGAGGATATATAACGACGGCGGAGGAGACCATGTGCTGGGAACACATCAAGTGGGTGAGAATTTGTGTTAGGGGTATGGATGACCCGATTCCGGCAAACTTGACGGTTGGAATGGGTTCGCTGGAGTACGTCTGCCCTATATGGGTAGAATCTGGAGCGAGGGGGAGAGGCGATGGGAAAAAAGATAGTTGGCGAAGGGCACGACATGACAGACAGAGATACATGTGGAAGCAGAGTAGAGACGTATTTTGAAAAAAAGAATCAGCGTATCAGACAGGGTACCATCGGTAGTTCTTGCCCGAAAAGAAAAGACCAGAAGCCAGCTAAAAGAGTTGAGATGGTTAGATTCAATAATCAAAAGGAAAAAGAGATGGAACGGGCGCGGAGTAGTAGTTTACAACTCAAAAGGGGAAGGGTAGGGTTTGTGAGGGGATCGAGAGAGTACGATAAAGGTAGGGGAAATGATAGGGGGTGGATTTTGCATAGGCCTTGGGGTGGATTGGGCCGTCATAATACCTTTGGGCCTCACAATAAAAATGGGGCAGGGGGACTTAGTGATAATGGGCCCAGTGGACGGGTAGTCGTAAAAATGGAGTAATCGGGCCCAGCAAGGGTTTAACGGGTTTGAGAAGGGAAGAGACCAGCGGGTTCATTATAGAGGGTTGTAGGTGGATCCTTGGGCCCTAGATAAAGCCAAGGAAGGGTCTAATTCGGACAAAGTAATCGAGCCAAATCAAGAAAACGTTAAGGGGCTTAACTGTATAGAGGGGTCCAAAAAATCGAAGCAAGACCTAACTGATTGGGAGGATAGAGGGACAAGAACAGAGGTTGAATATTCAACATCAGAAACAGCCGGAGGGATTTTGTCGATGAGGATGCTGGAGACGAACTATTCAAGCTCGGGAACAGTCAGAGGGGTTTCGTCGATGGAGGCGCAGGAGAAAGAAGATGTGGCAGAGACGAGTCAAGACTTGGGCCAGAGTGAGGAAGGGTCAACGGAGATGTTCCCTGTGTCAGACAACTGGGAGGGGGTTCACCTAGCCATGGTGACTTTGGAGTGTAATCAGATTGAGCCTTTAGAGTCGGTCGAACTAGGTGTTGGTGGAATTAGACAGATAGACGAGGGTAACTAGTTCTCGGAGAGGGATGAAGATTCAGCATGTTCAGTATGGGCCAGAAGAAAACTCAAGGAATTTGGTAAGTTTTAGAGAATTTCGTGTGACGAAATGAAAGACGAAGCGGCTCGATTATTCGCAAAAATAGAGCAACAATGGAAAGAAAGAGGGCGTTGCAAAGGGGGGCGAAATAGGGAGGCCAGTAAAAGTAAAAGAAAGAGAGAGCTCAAGAACCTAGAGTGGTCGGTGTCCGACGAAAGAAAAGGAGGTGGGAGACGCAGTTGGCCTAGGGGCATGAAGGAGGACAATTGGTCACGTTCACATTTAAACATTGTTTCATATGAAGATTAAAATCTTATCTTGGAACGTGCTAGGACTTAATGATCCGGTCAAGAGAGCAGTGGTGAAGGGGTTTCTGAATCGATGGAAGTGTAGTGTGGTGTGTCTTCAAGAAACAAAGCTAAGGGTTGTGGATGAGACAGTCATCAAAAGCTTGTGGGGGGGGACGGTGGGTGAACTAGGAGAGTGTGGGGGCTGAAGGCTCATCTGGGGGAATCTTAATGATGTGGGATTCCAGGGTTCTGACTTGTATAGATTGTATAGTGGCGATTCACACTATCTAATGTCTGTTAAAGAACGTGGACGACGGGAACACTTGGGCATTTGCTGGAGTGTATGGTCCGCATGGCAGAAGCGATAGAAGAGGGTTGTGGGAGGAACTGTCGAGAGCCAGGGCAGTTTGGGGGTCCTCTTGGGTATGCGGAGGGGACTTCAACGTGGTCAAGTCTAACTATGAGAGGGTAAGGGGAATATCGTCAGCCGGTGCAATGAGAGATTTTTCGGAGTACATTATGGATTAGGAGATGATTGATTTGCCAATGGAAGGAGATGTATTTACTTGGAGTAATGGGAGATCGTTCTCT
>BRYF01000002.1:9107500-9112500 GCA_030159135.1 Actinidia polygama | reverse complement strand
CAATATATAATAAACTTCATAAAATTATAAACAATATATAATATTATTTGTATTAAATTATTATATAACTCTGAATATATAATTTATATCATTTATAATTTTTTTTTGCTTTACCCTAAATTTATATCATTTACAAATGAAAAAAAATAAAAAATGATATAAATTATATATTCAGAGTTATATAATAATTTAATACAAATAATATTATATATTGTTTATATATAAACAAATGTTTAAATGAAAAAGTTAAAATATAAGAGGTTTGTTTTGTTAGTAGGTAAAAAAAAATATAGCTAAAGCTACCAATGAGATTTGAACTCTAGAATGAAGAGTACATAGAAACTTATCTAACTTGCCTTGACCACTCATCCCAAGTCACTTTTGTTAATATTATATCATTCTTTTAATATTTATTAAGATGGACCACATCGTTTGGCGTTTTTAAAAGCGCTATTTGAAATAGCGTTTTAAAAGCGCCATTTGAAATAACGTTTTTAAAAACGCCATTTCAAATAGCGTTTTTAAAAGCGCCATTTCAAATAGCGTTTGGCGTTTTCATTAAAAGCGCCATTTGAAATGGCGCTTTACACGAGTTTGGGAATTAAGTTAAAAGACACCCCATTCGGAAAATAAAATTCAAAAATCGGGTCTGTCAGGGAAATTAGCCGAGAAATCAACATCTAATTGAGGGGCCGAGGGCACTTTTGTTCGCACCATCACTTATTTTTCTTAGTACCCAAATCTTTCCAAGTTCACCCTCTAAAAAAACCTAGGTTCATCTTTCATTTTTAGTGAACCCAAAATATATTCCCAGAGTACCCCATCTTCACCCCAAATCCTAACATTAGATCCCAACCCAAACCTCTACCAACCAACACTTGTGAAGACCTTGTCCACGGTCATCGACCTACCTCAGCCATCCAACCACTCCTGCCTCCCACCACAGTTATCCGACCACACACACCTAGGCCCTTCCCCATCTTCCCTCGCCTTTGCCACCACCCCTGCAACGCCGATGCCCCAACACCTTTTATTACCACTTGTACAACCATTCTTTCTACTTCGTCCTCTTACCCCACCCACCTTTCAACGTCACTCCCCATACCCACGCCATATATGAAAAGCCCCCACACTCTCTGTTGATAGGACTGTCTTCTCTCCTCCGTTTTGGTAGCCATATGCTGAGGAGAAGGTCGGGATTGAATACCAGCAAGTTGTCAGATTCAAGAGGTATGAGGTGGTGATGATTCGTGGTAAGCAGTGGATGTGAGAGGGGTCGGGGGCTAGGGATGGCGAGAGTGGTTGTATGGAAGGCCAGCAACAACAAGGGCAAAGGTGGGGGAGTTGTGGGGAGGGCTGACGATAGCAAGGGAGAATGGAAAGGTGGGTCCTTTTTCCGTGGTTTTAGGGTAGAGCAAAACAATAATTGATAATTTACACACGCAGTCGAGTTTGGAGGGTAGCGTTTTCTGAATGTCTCCGCTTAGTGGTTGACTGGTTTTTTGAGGTCCAATTCATATCCATTCAATGGTAAGCGAAAATACTTTCTTGTGGCTTGGATTATAAATGAAATATTCGAGGTCTCAATGAAGCCCATTTTTTATTTTTTTATTTTGTTCTCCCCCACCTCCTCCATGAAGTTGAAGTTGAAGTTGAAGTTGAATATTTATTTTAATAATAAAATTTTCACTTATTTGAACTTTTCTCAGAGTTAAAAATGCTAAGAATTGAATGACTTTCCACCCCCACTAATGTTGCCACGTAATTTAATTTTACTGTATTTAATTTTATGCTATTTTAAAAGCAAAAGTTATAGTTTAAAGGCACATGTGTTTTAGTGTGGTCCACTGTTTTAAATGAACTTCATTCACATAAAATAACCAATCATAAATAAAGATAATATATTTATCTATTTTTTAAAATTGATGAATAAAATTACACTTTGATTTAACCGTGTAAAAAGTCTAGTCAACTAAACTAGCTCTATGGTTCATATTTTAAATGCACATTTTTTTTTCTGGTCATCTAACTTGACCGTCAGATGGGTATTTTTTGAAAACAACTCAGGTGGCCATTCTTACTGTTTCTGTGTCGCAGCTAAGCACAGTGCCGACTGATGACTAATTGTAGCAGCTTGCACCGCCGCAGGACCACCGCAGATGTCTATCCACGATTTTATTTCTCTCATTTCGTAAACTCACACCCTAAAGTATATATTTAAGCTTTTTAACTTTATTATTTATTTTAACACCTTATGCAAGAAGTGTTGGGCACCGGCCCTCCCAATTCTCTTTTTTTCAAGAACTTAAAGATTACTATTTTAACTTGTTGGGATGGGTTGAATTCATATGTCAAGCCCGTTTATATATCGACTTTGGCTTGAAAATCTATTTTGTAACCCGGACCGACTCGAATAACTAAACTATTAGTTAATTTTCAATATTATTTATCTAAAAAAAATATGGAGGATATAAAAAATTGATTTGCTACTATTAATGACCAATTAAAATTCTCGCAACTAAATCTACAAAATCAATTACTCCTTAATTGAATACTTACAATAATAGATGTGACAATATCAAAGAATATGAGCAAGTATATAATTCAATGCGAAAGCTTAAAAAAGTTAAGGGATAGAGAGAGTGCAATCTATTTATAGTGGTTTGGTCAATTCTTCCCTACATCCACTCTTCAAGTTGTCATTGGGTATCCACTGTCTTCAAGCTTGCGGGTGCATAAAAACCTTTACAACCATTAAAGAGCCTCTAGTCTTCAAGAAAATACCCTCTCTTAGAACACAATTAATCACACAAGGCGATTCTCTAAAATGAATAAAAGATTTAGCAATGAAAACTCACAAACAACCCTAGGTGTGTATGAATAAATACAAAGTAAGATCACTATGGTATTTTCTCTCTTAATGATAATACAAATCTAGTTTTGAGAGACTATTTAAGTGTTAGGCGTTCATTATCTTCTCAATAACCCCAAGTTTTGTATTTATAGCCATAATGGCTAATTTGCCCTTTAAAATAGTAATAGAGTCGTTGGAGTTCAAAATGGGTCGTTAGATCTTGGTCTACGTGCTCAAGATTGAAAATCCAAACTTCGATCGTCAACTTCGGTCAACCGAACTTAACTTCGGTCATCCCCAAATACTTCTAATCAACTTTTAATCGTCAATTTCGGTTGACCAACCTTGACTTTGACTATCAAACCATGCTTCAATAAAATGGTCAGAACTGGGGGTGCACAAAATACCCAAAAGAATCAAGAACCGAGAACCGAGCCAACCCGACCTCATCGAGTCAATTTAATTCGGTTCTACTATGCCTTCAGTTCGGGTCTAGTTCTGAAAATTGTAGACCCGTCCGATTCGGTTCAGTTCTCGGGTCTGTAAGATTTTTTTATCCAAAATCGAACTGAACAGAACAGGAACCGAAGTCTAGACTCAATCATATAGTAATACAGTGCACGCACTCATCATACACTATTATTACTCATGGTGGCTTATTTTGAGAAAGAACCGAAGAACTGAACTGAAGAACCAAAGAACCGAACTGAACCCGATCGGGTTAGCTCGGGTTGGTTCCTTTGGACGATCGGTTCGGTTCTGGGTTTAAAAATGGAGAACTGATCAAGATCGAAATGGTTCTGGGTCTGTTATAGAATCGACCCAAACGACCCTTGCATACCCCTAGTCATAACTTCTTTTTCACTTGGAATTTTGACACATAGTTTGCGGTGTTGGAAATTAGACTTTTGGGGTTATAGGCTCAAGAATTTCTTTATTTGGACTTTTTAATCCTGAGATAATATCATTTAAGTTGACACATCTAGACTGCAGAAATGCATATTGGCAGTGCATCATTCTTTTGGTCATAACTTTTTCAATATTTCGAGTTTGGTCATGAGATTAGTTCAATTGAAAAGATAACATACTGGGGTTGACTCTAGACTCAAACTTTAATGTATTTGGAGTTTTAAAGTCTAATATAATTTTCATTTCAAATCGACTCAAGTTTCTTGCAAATTCTCCTTGAAGTTATTCTTTGGACATTTCTTAAACAATGAACTTATGAGAAGTCAAAACAAGTTTTATACTTGATTGAATACTTCTATCAAGTCTAAAAGGACATATACATTATTTATGACTTGTGGGAATAAACGGAATGATATTCTAATAAGAATTGAATTCTTTTAAGCCTACTTAAGTATTTTTTTGCATATTCAAAACTTGTGAACATTTAATATAAAAGTAATATAATACTATTATGAAACCAATAATTTGAGCAAGTCATTATACATGAATAAAACCCGTGTGAATACTCAAACGACTTAAAGTAAATGTATATCAAAATATGATCATGCAGGTTTAGATATGCAAATTAAGTTCTACTTATTTTTAACCACTTTCATTAATTTCAATAGTACAACTACCATAATGTAGACTTAGAAAAGTAATCAAAATAACTCACAACTTGTATAAGGCACTATTTAGCATAAAAGAGCCAAACAAGCAATGTGTAAGTGTATAAAAAATTCAAACCTATCAATTAGTTTCTAAGTGTACTGTGCAAGATGCAAGTAAATATAAAACATATAATTGAACTGTAGAAAAAATATGTTTAAGTACTTAGGAAAATAACAATCTGTTAACAAACGAAATAGACTGGTAAAACCTTGTAGTTGATTTCTCAACGTCACATGGGATTTCACTTTCCTATTTATCGTAAGTTCGTAAATAGTAAAAATATGAACGTACCGTTTATACAAGTATAATCAGACAATGAACGATCGAGGTTTGTATTTGACACAATCTCCTTAAGACAAAATTCGCCCGCGCTCCGATGCTATTAGTTGATCGGCATATGTCTCTCAGGATCCAATGATCTAAACTTCAAGTTTGGCAAACAAAATTTATGTATCGAACTTTCTCTCTTAAAAAAAAAATAATGAACAAAACGAAAGAGTTGCAGCATCACTTTTAATCTGGAAAT
>BRYF01000002.1:9060000-9070000 GCA_030159135.1 Actinidia polygama | reverse complement strand
CTGTTGAACATAGAACAGAAAGGGCTCATAGTATAGTACTGTCCACCGCGTGATTGTGATCTCTACTTCAAAGCTCTTGATTCAATCTCGGATCTATTTCGGTTTAATTCCGCCTCCGCTATTTTGTTTTGTTTCAGACGATTCTACCTATAGTGGTATGAGAGCTAAATAGGTTGTTTTTGTGCTTAAGGATATACATATATGAATATTTCATGAGATTTATGTATGCACGTAATAATGATGACTTTTGTAAACGAGTTCTGATGCATGTAATTTTCATTCATGGTGGTGTATATATGCATTAGAACATAACTATGAAATCTGAGATAAAATGACCTTATGCATTGTGATAAAAATCAAACCCTAATAAGTTTTTTTACAATGTTTATGGCTTTTGTTTTTTCGCTACATTGCTTTTCATGTAATGATCGAATTATCGTGTCCATATGATTCCAACGATATATCATATGTGCGTTCTCGATGAGTGGATTGAGAGAAAACTGAAACCCTAATTTGGATTCGTTTAAGTTCTAAGATTTGTTTTTTTTAAGAAGAAGATGAACAATGTTTATTTCTTAGATCCACTTGTGCATGTGCGAGAGTAAAACCACTTTATGTATTTGATGCATCGAAAACCTGTTTTGAGACAATGAACGTGCATAAAATTGAAAAGAGAACCCAATGATGCAAACATCAAGGCGAACGGAGGCCAAGAAGGCAAGGCGTGGCGCCCATGCGCCAATTGACATCGTTCTTGGTGCGTGGACGCACTGGGATGTACACCTGACTGCGTGTGGGCATGTTGCACGTGTGCTCATGTGTATGTGGCGCGTGCTGGTTCATGTAAGCGCGCGAGTGTGTGCGGTAACACCCATAGATGAGTGCACAACCTTCTACACACGTGTGGCTCGTGGTGCATGTCAATGTGTGCGTGCGCGTGTGGGCTATGCACCACACGCTCACCTCGGGCTCATGTGAGTGTGTAGTGCGTGTATGACCTTCTGAGACGTGTTAAGCTTACTGTAATTATACAAAATTCAATTTTTTGATCCCTTTGGGCGTATGAGATATTATTTTGACCTAAAAGTTGTTACAGCATAAGCCTTATATGGTTATCTGTGATAGACTTGCAGCAATTGTTTCACAAGAATTGGAATTGAAACAATTCAAATTGATACTATTATTGATGATTGAATTAAAAACAGTTAAAGATCTGCAACAATGGAGGATCAAGAAATCGAGGACAAGAAAGATAGAGAAGATAGAAAGAGAAAACAGAGAATAGAAAGAAGCTGGATTCAAATCCCCCTTTTCCTTTAACCCCCTGCTTCTTTTATAACCAACCTCTAACTAATTTCTCTCCAGCGCAGCCAACAAAGAAATAACAGAAATAACATAAATGCAAAATGAATTACAAAACACACCCTCAATTCTGTAAAATGACATATTAGCCCCATATGCTTATCATTGCCTCCCCCTTCAGATCAACCTTGTCCTCATGGTTGGAATTGAGGAAAATGCTGATGAATATCATACCAGGTTTCCCAAGTAGCATCTTCAGGAACAGAGTTAGACCGCTGAATTAGAACCAAAGAACGGGGCCTATTGTGCTTTTTTACGATCTTCCTATCCAAAATAGCAACTAGTTCCAGCTGAATATGGCCATCTTCAACAGTTAATGGTAGGCTAGTCTGCACCACAACATCCATACCCAATTTCTTATTTAAAAGGGAGACATGGAACATAGGATGAATCCTGGAAGTAGGAGGTAGGGCAAGTCGATAAGCTACAGAACCCACCCTTTGCACAACCTGGAAGGGACCAAAAAACTTGGGAGCTAATTTAGTAGACTTTTGAAAAGCCACTGTCATCTGCCGAAAAGGTTGCAATTTAAGGTAAACCCAATCCCTTTCTGCAAATTCTCTCTCAGTTCTGTGTTTGTCAGCCATTTGCTTCATTCTATGTTGCGATGTATGTAAATGTTCCTTTAGAAGCTTGAGAATAACCTCTCTATCTTGTAGCAACTGATCAGTGGCTGCCACAGTTGTACCTCCCGAAGTGTAATGTAAGAGATTTGGGGGGGTTTACCCATAAAGAGCTTCATAAGGTGTGGTACCAATAAAGATATGAAAAGTGGTATTATACCACCACTCTGCTAAGGGTAACCACTGGATCCACTTAGTTGGTTTATCACCAACCATACAACGTAAATAATTTTCAAGACATTTGTTCACCACCTCTGTTTGTCCATCAGTTTGTGGATGGTACGCAGTACTCATGGATAAAGTAATCCCTTGTAGTCTAAACAATTCTTGCCAAAACTTACTAGTGAAAATTGGATCACGATCAGAAACAATAGAACCAGGCATTCCATGCAATTTGAAAATCTGATCCAAGAATGCTTGGGCCACTATGGATGCAGTATAGGGATGAGCCAATGGAATAAAATGAGCATATTTGCTCAATCTATCGACTACCACCAAAATAACAGATTGTTTAGAAGATATGGGTAGCCCTTCTATAAAATCCATAGAAATGTCATTCCAAAGTCTAGAAGGGACAGGTAAGGGCTGTAACAGACCAGGTGTGGCCATAGTCTCATTCTTATTCCGTTGGCAAATATCACATTCAGCCACGTATTGTAACACTGCCTTCTTCATTCCCTTCCAATAAAATGCTTGTTTGAGCCTTTGGTAAGTCCTTTCTCCTCCCGAATGGCCTCCCACAGGACTAGCATGATGCTCATGTATAAGTTTAAGCCTTAATGACTCAGTTTTGCCCACTACCAGCTTGGATTTGTAATATAGCATACCGTGTTGCCAACTATAATGGGAATGACTAGCAGGATCTTGGAGTAAATCTCTAATTATCTGTTGTAACTCACTATCTTGTTTCCAACTATCTTGCAAAGCTCCCTCCCAATTACATAGAACTACTATCATAGCTGCCATAGTACTCTGATCAGTTGCAGCCATAACTGAATCTTCCACAAGCCTGGAAAGAGCATCAGCTGCTATGTTAGGTTTTCCAGTTCTATAAGTGATTTCATAGTCAAAACCCATCAACTTGGATAACCATTTCTGCTGCATAATAGTAGTTACTCTTTGTTCCAAAAGAAATTTCAGACTTTGGTGGTCAGTCTTGATTTGGAAATGTCTTCCCAAAAGATAATGCCTCCACTTGGTTACTGCCATCACCACAACCAACAATTCCTTCTCATAGGTTGAAAGCCCCAATCTTGTTGGTGACAAGGCCTTACTATAATAAGCCATTGGTCTTCCCTCTTGCATTAATACTGCCCCAACCCTTTTTCCAAATGCATCACACTCCAAAACAAATAGCTTGGAATAGTCAGGTAAGGCTAGCACTGGAGTTGTGGTCATGGCTATCTTAAGTTGGAAAAAAGCTTGCTCAGCTTCTGAATTCCACTTGAAAGCATCCTTCTTTAATAACAAGTACAATGGTTGACACATTTTCCCATAGTTTTTGATAAATCTTCTATAGTACCCAGGAAGTCCCAAAAAATCTCTCAAAGCCTTAATTGATTGGGGTCTTTTTCTTACTTAGAACAGCTCGTTCGGACAAGTTAAGTCATGCCTTAGCGATGATTTGTTGTTTTTTGTATGTTCATAGCCCTTGCCTTGTAATGCTCAAACCAAATGCTTGGCGGTTTTACCGCCTTGCTTGCATTTTTCAAGTCGTCTCAAGCTCGTACTTGAGCAAGTGGGGAGTTCTTTCCAAGCACAGATCATTTTTCAAAAACAAATTAAATCAAAAGTTTCAAAGCAAGTGATTTCTTATAAATCTTTAAGGAAAATATTTAGTTTTGATAACAACGAGAAACAGAATCTTTTAAGTAAAATGTTAGAACAAGTGTGTTTGATGTAAATACCAGCTCGGTTAGAAAAATTACATTTTCATGTTAGGACCTTCTCAGGTTGTTTGAATTCTGAGGTCTCCGATATGAGTTTTCTTCGCTGGACCTTCCAGTTGTATGTCTTGGCTAGTTGTTTTTTGAGCTAAGACTTCTTCATTGTGGCTGAAGTTATATGCCTTGGTCCGTATTGCAGGCAAACCGACCTCCAGCAGAATTACAGCTTCAAAGCCGAAAAGCCAGAGAGTAAGGCATTTAGTTCGTTGCTTTCCGCAGTGTGGTCCGATAGTCCCACAAGACATTTGGCAATTTTGGATTCACAGTTAGTGGTGGAACTTAGCTGCTCAAATCGACCAGGACTTGTCCGCTTCAGTGAATAGTTCCCAGGGGAAAGTCTTCTTCCAGGGTGTCGTTCGTGTCTTCATTGCTCTGGTCAAACCTGGGGTTTGGTCTGGTCTGTTCTCGGCTTCCTTTGCTTCTCCTACCTCCACTGATCTAGTTTTTTCTTGATCTACGAACTCTTTCAAGTGCCCATCCCAAACGAGCTGGTCTAAGAAGGTCATTAGAGCTCGGCAATTTTTAGTTTTGTGTCCCCTCTCGTATGAACACTTCCACCGTTGGTTACACCTTTTGGGGTCCCGTCCCAAGGGTTCGGGCTTCCTGAAGTATCGCTTATCTCGGATTCAAGCAAAGAGTTTGTAGATCGCCTCCTTGAAAACCACATTAATCCCTCGTCTTGCCTAGTTTTCGTGATCGACTGTGCCGTCCTTCCGCATTTTGAGTTACCCTTCACCCCGGTGAGTTGGACCTGGGTTTTGTTTTGCTTTCCGGACGTCGTCTTCAATCCAGGCGAACATTTCGACCCGAGACATGAGGTCTCGAAGATCAGCTAGAGAACTGAGCGTCAGGTTTTCCCAAAATCGTTCCCCATGAGTTAGCCCGAGCTTGTAACGGCTACTGCTAACTCCTCCGAACATTCTTTGATCTTGTTAAAAGTTTCCCAATAACCCTTGTTGTAATGTGGAATGATTCAATTTTGCCCTTCCTGAATGTCAGAAGACAACAAACTCCCTTCGGCGCTTTGGTATTTGTAATAAACCAAGCTATGAATGACTCGGCGAGCTGGTGAAAGTTTCCAATTGATCCCGCGAGAAGCCGGTCGAACCACTTCAACCCGTGATCTCCTAAGATCGATGGAAACACCCGACACATCAGTACGTCCAAATGGTTCTAGAGCGCCATCATCTGTCTGACGTGACTAACGTGGGATCTCGGGTCCGACTTCCCGTCGTATAGTGTGAACCTTGGTGGCATAAATTTTTCTGGAAGGTCCATTCCCTAAATGTCTTGAGAGAATGACATCTGGTACCTTGGGACTGGTTCTCTTGACACGAGACTAATCGCATGGGTTGTTGACCCCGCTAGGATGATGCCTTTACCCGGTTATGTTTGGTTGTAGTTTGGTTGTTAAGCTTATCGCGCAGATCGCCTCCTCGGTTACGTTTGGCGTTAAGAATCTCGTATAGATCCGTACTAGAGGGAGTTAGGATGGGCAATACTCTCTGCTTGCTTGATGCAACGGATTTGCTATTGCTCTGGCTGTCCAGGCTGGCATGGGATCCACGTTGCTTTCTATTTCGACCCTCCCGAAGTGGGGGGGTTGATTCTTTGGTCCTTTCTTCAGATGATTCTGTCTCTGCCGCCGTGACCGGCTTCATCAACCTGTTGTCAACTAGAATTTGTGCCAGTTCGGCCAACTGGGTTTGTAGGCGTTCGATGGTTATGTCCTAGCTGTCTCCTCCTCCAGGGAGCAACCGACTTAGATTCTGCCTAGCAGTGGCCTTGGTCGTCCTCCGGGCGTCATCCAGTGGTTTAGCTCCTCTGCCCCCAGGAGTTTTGGGTGCATGAAAGGTCTCCCTATGAGTTTCTCGACTGTCAGAACAGTTGTTGCTTTGTGATGCCATCAGAGCTGGCTTTACAAATGTCTATAATCGATTTCCCACAGACGGCGCCAATTGTGGGGTGTGGATTTATGAGATGAGAGGAAGAAAATCGAGGATAAATACCTACGGTGGTCCTGCAACAGTGCAAACTGCTGCAATCAATCACCAGTCAACAATGTGCCTAGCTATGACACATAAATAGTGAGAACGGACGCGTAGTTATTTTCGAAAAACGGCTCTCCAACGGTCAAGTTAGATGACCAAAAAGTGTATGTTGATAGAGAGAGAGTATATGTTTCATAGAGTGAATTCGCATACCTTTAGGAGAAAGGAAGACTGACTTTATATGGCACAACTCGACGCATGCCTTGACGTGCTAACTGTCTTGTCACTGGAGAGATTGTGGCTCGGGGCGTATTCGTACACGTCGACCGTGTTAGTGAGTAGGCAGTTGACCCAGCGATGCTCCTAAGGCCTAGCTGGTAGACTGTTATTGCATTGTCGACGTCTTCAAGCAAATTACCTTCCATCCCCTAACAGGCTTTGGGATCGCCGTCGGTCCTTGTCCAAACCCGGCGCGGTCACTCCATCGAGCTTACTAAATAGCAACATCTCGGAAGTGCTAGCTGCTTTAGCTCGGGCAGTTCTTGTGTTTGATGGTGTCCCAACCGAGCTCCGGTGCAAGGGACCACCGAGATTGCTTCGTAGTGATAGCTCAGTGGCGGTGCCCTGGCAAGGCCAGAATCCGTAATTGTTTAATTTGTCCCATTACAAATACTTATGTCAAATCCATAAAACTAATATTAAATCCTTCAATGGAGCCTAAAAAGATAAGTAATAATATACAATACAAAATCTGCCCAAAAGTTTTATAGAGAATGATGGGACCTAATATGCCTTTCATTTTTTAACAAAAACACAAATCATCAATATAACGTTTATTTAACAATAACCCATTGTCACACCGTATTTTATGTATGAACATGAGCCATGTTTGGGATGATAGTTTGTTTTGGTTATTTTAGTTAATTGTTTTTTGAGTTTTTTTTTTCTTTAGCGAATTTTTGTTGGCGTTTGATCAATATTTTATATTTTATAGTTTGTTTTGACGAGAAGAGTCCGAAAATATTTTTAAAAAATCATAAAAAATAAGTTAACCCGGGTTTTAAAATATTGGTTTTTATCTCCTTATTTAAAAAATAGCTCATTTATATCCCTTAATTATTAAAAGTTATCATTTTCATCCCTTCGTTAGTATTCTGTTCAAAATTCAATTAAAACTTGATCACATGACCTCCATGTAACTGATTTATATATTTATGCAAAAATATGCCCTTTATAGAAAAAAATTACATGCACATATATAAATATCATGTGAAGTTTAGCTCAGAAAAGTTTATGGTCGTGCTTTTTAATTTTCAGTTTCTTCCTTATCTGTTTGATGGTATGAGTATCAATGAGTTTCTCGTTTGCCTTATTACTTAATGAAAAAAACTAATATTGTGTTCATATTTATTTTTAATTCACTAATACATATTTTATAACTTTGTAATAAATTCCTATTAGCATAAAAAATATAGGAGTGATAACAATGAAGAGCTAGAGAGAGAGAGCACCAAAAGGGAGCAATGAAAATGTATACATAGGCATATATATTTTTTTTTACAAAACAAATGGCATGTTTGGCATAAAAAATATAGAATCAGTCACATGCGTGTCATGTGATTAAGTTTTAATACAATTTTAGATGAAATACTAATTAAGGGGTGAAATAAATAACTAATAACTCTCAATAGTTAAGGAGTTTAAAAATTATATCAAAACTTGTGTTTCTGAGTCCAACAACTTTATAATAATATCGAGTTCATTTCTTCTATTATCTTCATCGAATATAAGTGCCAAGTAAACATAATGACAATTTGTAATCGTTGGAATGAAATCGTTTCCCTTTGGGGACTATTGATCGTGAATAATAAATAATGTGCTTGCACGGGAAACGGACTCTCTCTCACAAAGAAATTCTCACACGGAAACAAATCATTGTCGTCATTCTCTTATTTCTGTCTAACCCTGAATCCCCCCGTTTCTCTCTCTCTCTCTCTCTCTCTCTCTCTCGGTGATCTGATCAGTCTTGTTCCCTAATTGGCGGAGTCTTGAGCTTTGGGGGGGCGAATCCTAGGGTTTTGTCTCTGGGGTTAGCCCATGGATTCTGAGGACGATATGCACGACGCGAATGATGCCGAGTCCCTTGACGACGGCTACAACGGCGATACGGGAGTCGACTACAGTGACGATGACGCCGCCGCCGAGTTCATCAACAACGACTCCGATGACATTGTCACCAGTCGCCAACAGGTTAATTCTTCGACAATAAGTGCCAAAACTTCGCTGCTTTATTATGTCCTTTTCACGTTCCCCTTCTGAATTGCAAGTGGTGTTTGCTGCTATTATTTTTTTATATGTGCTATCTTGTACTGTGATTTGGTTTTTGTTTCATTTGATTGATGGGTTTGTTTTTTCCTTATGCAAGTTCGGATTGCGACTTTGGCCCAATTTGGGAAAGGGTAATGATAAACAACCATCAAATTCATACAATTTTTTTTGTACAGAATGACTGGTTGTAGTTGCTCAAGTTCTGTTAATAAATGACTTGTGTTTGACACTTTGAGATTGCCATTTGGGTTGCACGGATAAGCTAAGTTTTTGGTAGATGAGACTGTTTCCTTTGCTGTGAAGCCATGTCAAGTCTTAATTGTTCTATTTTTTATGTGTTTTTTAGCTTAGTTATAGAATTTTCGGTTATATAATGTAATAAGTGGGTGTTTTTTGTAAGGTTTATTGCTCTATGTAGTGCGATAGTTGTTTGTAAAGTTTATTTCCGTGGTGCAGGGTTCTGTTTAAGTTTCTTAGTTTGCTGATCCTCCATTCTCTTCTTTAAAATGTATTTACCATGGCCACGTTGTGCATGGTGTCTGTAACTTATAAAACATTACTTACAATGTTGACCTTGTTTGTAACGAACTCACTCAGGATTTAACATCATTCGGAAACACGGTGATTCAAAGATGGTGCAATACTATTTTGTTTATATTACAAGTGTACTTGCACGTGAACAGTTAAGTCTGAACAAAAAGAGTTATGAAAATAGACCTTGAATTTGAGTATAAAACCTTTAGTTAAATCTTTCGTTGGCTTTAATATGATTTTTCATAAAAGGTTTCTTTAGCATCAGTACTGCTGTGAAACTGGATGTACTTTTTTAATTTGAGTTTGCAGTAGTAACAACTGATTGGTTTGTGCCTTTCCTTATTTGGTTGTTCTGATTTCGCGTCTTGTTTGATGTTTCAGCAAAATTATGTTGTCTTAAAGGAAGCAGATATACGCCAGCGACAAGAGGATGATATCACAACAGTTTCTACTGTCCTCTCTATACCAAGAGTCGACGCGTGCATTCTACTCCGTCACCATCATTGGTAAATTGTTCAATAACTTCAATGTTTAATTCTGCCACTTACGGTCAACATTGAGGTTGTTTTTCATTCTATGCGCTGGATATATTTTGTTGGTGATGTTAATATAATCTTTTAAAGTTAAAGTATGGGTCTCTTGCAAGTCATTATTGCACGAAGCCTAATGTAATTTTTGAAGCAATATGTCAGCATTCCACATCCTTTTTTTCCCCAATTTGCTTGACTCGCTAAAAAGTTTATCTGACCAGGAGTGTGAGTAATGTGCATGAGGCATGGTTCGCTGATGAAGATAGAGTTCGCAAGACTGTGGGCTTGTTGGAACGGCCAGTTGTTCAATTTTCAAAAGCTAAAGAAGTAAGTTAACAAAACTTAAGATATTAAGTTTGAAAATTTTGGTTTTTGTGGTATCTGCCCTTGATAATGTAGAGCACATGCCTTGGACTTCTTCTCCCTTGTTCTGACTTCTAAAGTACTTGTTTATTGCTATTGGATTTTGTTTGACAGTTGAATTGCGGGATTTGTTTTGAAAGCTACCCTCTTGATAAGATTAGCAATGCTGCTTGCGGGCATCCTTTTTGTAATGCATGCTGGAGAGGTTTTCTTCATTTCACCTTTCAATTGACTATCTTCAAAATGCCGACTTATTTTACTGCCAAAGTTTCCGTTGGATAGGATGTATTCACAATTGGATATATGAATTTAATGGGAGTTCA
>BRYF01000002.1:9007500-9012500 GCA_030159135.1 Actinidia polygama | reverse complement strand
TTTTGCGGTATCAAATGGTGGATGTGAAATTTCAGTAAGTTCTCAAGCCAATGGAAAAATTATAGGATATATACTTGTTGAGGGCTCGTTAATCATTTGGTTTCATTTGTTTAGGTACAATAGCATTTGTATTAACGAAAATTTGTCTGAATTTCACTGATTTTGTATTAATAAGTCCGTACGAGTAAAATTTATTTAATTTAAAATTAGCAGAATTCACTAAAATATATCTGAATTTATACAACACCACTAAAAGTTCTTAAATCATAGCAAAATGAAAATAACACACAATCAATTAAAATAAAGGGATAATTAGTTTTAAAAAATCTTAAAATAATTTTATTCTAATATAAAAATAAATTAAAATATACTTAAAACTAAAGTCTTTTGGTCAATTTTTCTTCTAGGAACATAAGTGATTTTAAATAAACCCACGGGAAGAGATAATTTCGGGAGCTTCTAAACGCAAACCAATGTGATGTAAAGACGTCCCTTAAGTACACAATAGATTCATTTTAGGATTTTTAACTCCGTCTCATTACACATCTACTAACCCTAATATACCCCTATCTTCTACCTTTTCAAACCCTAATCTTAACCCTACCCCAAACCCCACCCCCAAACTCCTTCAGATCTGAGTGATATTAAGCCTTTCCTATCCTCTTCTTTGCCCCCAATTAGGGCAACACACAAGAAATAGGAAACACCAACGAGGCCATCAAGAAATCCGATCGCAAAGAGTCTCTCTCTCTCTCACAATTGTAGAACAACCGTTTCTCTCTCTCAATTGTAGAACGGTTGTTGGAGTTTGGGGAGGCGGCGACTATGGTGATTTGTGATGTGGAAAAAAAGGGGTTGGTGGCTATTGTGGTTTTCAGTGTTTATGATGGATGGTGGCAATCAGATGTGGAACTAGATTTTATGTTCAGCGGGATCAAAAGAGACATAATTTATATTCAGTGAGGTCAAAATTATAAAATTTAGGACACGTTACTAATTTTGTGGGGTCCATATTATATTTATGATAAATTATAGGGTTTTGATTTTTACACTCCTTGTTTTACAATCTACACTCCAAATTTTGTTTTTATTAGGTAAAATTACAAAAGTACCCTCAAAAGTCGATATAAAAGAGAAGGGCATTTTTGTAATTTACCTAATATAGACAAAATTTGGAGTGTAGATTGTAAAATAAGGAGTGTAGAAATCAAAACCCTAAATTATATTAGAGAAAATAGTGATATATGCTTCATCAGGAAGTATCAATGCTGAAGTGAGGAGGTTGACAACTTGACCGTTCATACACACGTAGGAGCCACTCATATACATCTATGCTACGATATGCATCCAACTTGTTTTGTTATCTTGATTTGTTTTGGGAACTTTTGGGGGGTGGGGGTGGGGGTGGGGGATTTGGTTCCGTGTTTCCTTTTGCTTTCTTTTTCTTCTTTTCACTCTTCTTCTTGATTGCATTTGGGTTGTATACCCTGACACTTTATCTAATCTTTTGTCGCTGATAAAAAAATTTATATGCACCCAGGTCTGTTAATTGCTTGTCCTCTATTGCTGATGATCTGGTTCAGGTGCATGCAGTTGTGTCGATCTACAACTATTACCTAAGGAAACAACATGCTGACATAGAGTTTTTAGGTTTCGAATCTTTTTGCAAGTTGGCTGTAACTTTGAAACCGACGTTGATGGGATACATGAAACTAATGCACCAATCTGATTACGCTGAGTTGGATGACCTGGAAGAGCAGCTTTAATTTAGTTCATAAAACTAGTCCATCTAGCTTCTCAATGTTAATTTACATTTAGTTCACAGGAAAAATTGCTACTGATTTTTGTTAAACTCAAAGAGCACTACTTTATACGGAAAGTTTAACTCATGAATTTACTTTTATATTATTTTTCTTTTCCTTCTTTGTTAGAAAACTTCATCTCCTGAGGAGACGAGAGAATCGTTGCAACTCTGGCTACCAAAGGAAGAGTGGGTGCTAATTAATCCTCTGCTGGTATAATTATGTTGACTTCTTTCGCAGCTAAATATTATCAATCTCCTCATTACTTGAAATAATAGAATATGTTTCTTGTAAAGTAGTAAACCAGGTTGATGTTATTTACTCACTCTACAAGTGAATATAATTACACTCGTATTTTTTTTATTATTGGAAGTCAGGTGCAGAGTTAGCTAAGGACTAAGGACACGGGTCCTCTTTATTTATTTTTATTTTTATAATTCTACTACTACTACTACATATAAATACTATCATTTAATCCTTACAAATTTATATATGAGCTCACTCTAAATCTTGTCATTTTTTAAAGAGTCCATTCTTTATGCTACAAAAAATCAAGTTCAGTAACTCCCTCGTCTACTAAGTTGCTCTCTCTCTCTCTCCCTGATATAACATTATCCTCTTTCACTCTATCTTAAGTTGTTTTTTGCGCTCCACGATGTAACTTCTTCAGCAACACACGAAGAAAACCACCGCCACCACTTCATTTTCTAGTCCACCACAAGTGTGTGTGTGTGTGTGTGTATATATATATATTAAATATGTAATTAAACATAAACTTTGATATTTTAATCTTAAGTGAAATTGGGGGGCTCGTTCAATTGTCAAGAATTTTGTATGGGAAAGTAGTTATCAGAAAAAATAAAGTAAATAAAAAAGAAAATAACTTTCTTGTGTGCGTTCATTTGACACCGGAATTTTACAAGAAAACTAAAGTTTAGTTGTTTATGTATTTTCTTATAAAATAATGAACATCTTTCATATTCATTCATTCATTATTTTTTTATCTTGATTATTTTTTTTCTCTGCATTTTTTTTTTTTTTTATCTTTTTGGTTTGTCATTAGATTATATTTAAAAGAAAGCATAATATTGCTAAAATAAATTGATACAAATAAATAAGTTGCTTAAATAAGTTATCCTTAATAATGTCAACTTTTTATTTTTTTCAAATTATGTACTACTACTTCATTGCTTGGCAAGTGTGTACCAAGTTGTGGGCCAAATTTCCTTGTTTGCCCCTTCAATCCATTTTTGATACCGAGCTTTGGCAAATGATGCAACTGCAGACCTACCAATTGCTGCTAGAGGCAGTCTTTAAAATGTGGGTTATGGTTGGCCATTACCCTTCTTTGGTTGATAGACTTGCATAATTGGGCCAATGCCATCCCCTTGAGACTCATTGCGTGTGATTTTGTAATTTCTTTTTGGGCTTAGCTCAGGGCTCCCATGATAGATTATTCGGCTTGCTGGCCCAATATCCTTGTGCCAAACTTGACCCACAACTTGGGAGTTTTTAAAGGGACACGTTGGATTGGGAGTTTTTGTAAATATATTATGCAATTTAAAAACTTTTTAAGCTCAATAGTTGACTAACCGACTAAATAAAAATTAATTTTTTATATTAAAATATAATTGAGCACAAATATAACGACTAGCGGTTTTAATTGTCCTAATCAACTTGCATGATAAAAAAATTGAACAGCTCGAATACTGGTTGGAAGACCATTACCAATACCCTATCCAAATCATATCGGGTTATCCATTTTTGTGACCAAAACCACACATACCCATAGGTGCACAGATATTTAATGCAATCATACAGCAAACCATACTCTTTCTTTTTCTTTTTTGGTCTTTAGCAAATCATATTCTCAAATTTGTTAAACAACAGTCAAGATTGTTGAAAATTTATGGTCTGTTTTGTTACTAATGACAGCAGTTTTAAGCCCTAATAAATATTATTAGCAGCCCTAATGGCTGAGAGTTTCTAATTTTAAGGGTCATATTTTTAGATGAAAAAATACAGCAGTAACAAAAACTTTTCCAAGTTTTAGAGGTTATTACAAATGTCACGGTCCGCCAAACGGAAGAAGCAGCGACGTCGCCCAATTACTTTTGGGGATGTCACAAGCTCACTTGGGAGGCCCAAGATTTCAGCCCATAGCCCAAGAGTTCAACCCATGGGAAGGCCCAAATGGTCCAACAAGGCTAGACCACTCTAGGCTGTTCTAGAACACTCTAGAATGATGTGGAAGGATCTAGGAAATATTGTATATACTAGATCATTCTAGAAGGAGAATTAGGACCATTGGATCAAATTAATCCCAACCATCCATTAGGGAGGTGGAGTTGTATAAATAGAGAGGCCATCCCTCATTGTAAATCATCCAAGTTTTGAGAATATAGAGAAACATTCTCCAAGCTCTTTCTCTCGCTAGATTTCTTTGTTGCTCTCTTGCTCTTGTAGCCTTCTCTTACGATGGTTATAGGCTTACTTAACATCTTTTGTGGCGAAATGTGTCTAAGGCCGCACGAGTCGAGGGGATCAAGATTTGTTCCTGTTATTTTCGGTTCAACCATTTTATCCTAGGAGAAAGACGTCGACAACACCCTACAACACCCTCAATAGGCAGCGAATCTTTCTTAAGGAGATTACAATTGCAAGACTTGGCTCTATTTATATTTCTTTCATTTCAGTTTTTGCAATTTCATTACTGTTTTTATGTTTCTGTAATTGTTCAACTGGTTGAACAATTTCTTCAACCGGTTTGAAGCTTGTAATTTCAGTTTACTGAGTTTTAATGAAATTGTTCTGACATTTTGTTTGTTGCAGAATCAATTTTTACCAACAAAGATCACTATGGGCTTAATTCTGCAGTCAAACTAAAATGAAAAGAATTTAACGTGTTTTACATAGCATTTGATTGCCAGAGCAAAACTAGAACTCTGGACGAGCTGTGGCTAGAAATGAGTCCAAGCACCAAAATCAAAGTATGTTACAGATAACTCTAATATAAAAAATTGTTGCATAAAAATCCCAGATGCAGTGACATGCAAAGATTACATCTTCACTAAAAACTACATAAAGCCCAAGTAAAGAACCAGTTTTGGAAAGATGAAACACACACACACACACACACACACACACACACTAACTGTCTCATTTATCCATAAATTCAATTCCAAGGTCTCTGTAAAG
>BRYF01000002.1:8995000-9002500 GCA_030159135.1 Actinidia polygama | reverse complement strand
AAATTCCGTTTTATTAATATATTTCTCATACAAATACAAATGATTTCGAATCGCTACTATTAAATACTTGTGTCTAATCCATGAAGATAAAACTCTCAAAACTCAATATTGAATAAACCATCAAATCTAAATTTAAGGTATTCTCAATGAAAACTAATATTAAATCCCTCAATGGAGCCTAAACAGATGAGTGATGATATACAAATACACAATTTACCCAAAAGTTTTATACAGAATGATGTGGCAGAATATGGGCCTTTCATTTTTTCCAACAAAATATGCATCATCAATATTTACCAATAATCCATTGTCACATCATATTTTATGTATAAACTTTTTGTAGGAATATGGTTTTCCTAAAAGTGACTTCAAGATGTCATTTTTTTCCTTTCAAATCCCACCAAATCAATCAAACCCCATTCAATCAAATTACGTTTTATTAATATATTTCTCGTACATATACAAATGATTTCAAATCACTACTATTAAATACTTAGGTAAAATCCGTGAAGATAAAACTCTCAAAACTCAATATTGAATAAACCATAAAATCTAAATTTAAGGGATTCTCATTGAAAACTAATATTAAATCCCTCAATGGAGCCTAAAAAGATGATTGATGATATACAAATACAAAATCTACCCAAAAGTTTTATACAAAATGATGGGACATAATATGCCTTTCATTTTTTAACAAAAAAACAAATCATCAATATAACATTTATTTACCAATAACCCATTGTCATACCGTATTTTATGTATGAATATGGGCTATGTTTGGGATGATAGTTCGTTTCGGTTTTTTTAGTTCATTGGTTGAGGTTTTTTTATTTAGCGATTTTTTTTCCATTTAATCAATATTTTATGAGTTCTTTTTACTAGAAGAATCCAAAAATATATAAAAAAATTAACTAAAGACGAAAACTAAAAATTTAACCAAAGTTTATGAACTTTATCAAATTATGTAAAATATTTCAGAATCCTCTCGTGAACAAAAAAAAGTATAAAAGTTTGATTAAAAAAACAAAATCAAAGAACTATAAAAATCAAAAACTAAACTAAACTGGGCAATGATTTTCCTAAAACTGGCTTCAAGATGACATTTTTTCTTTCAAATCCCACCAAATCAAACCCCATTCAATTCAATCAAATTCCGTTTTATTAAACATCGTTTCCCTTCGAAATCCCACCATTAAAAGCACACTAGCAAGTAGCGACCAATTACACATCATGGGTTTTCCCCAAGAACATCGTAGAGAGAGAGGAGAGAGAGAATTACGGTGTAGTTGCCAGGGTTGATGAGTATGGCTTCGGAGGTGAGTTGAAGGGCGCGTGGGGAACGCTCGTCGGCCAAGAAGACGGCTCGGAAGTAGTCCATGGTCTCCGCGAACTCTCCTCTGTAAGCGATCGGCACGACCGGGTTCGGACCGTCATCTTGCCGGACCGGAGTCACGTCGCACCACTCCGGTCTCCGGCTCAATGGCACTCTCGTCTCTTCTTCGTCCGACTCCATAGAGAGAGAGAGAGAGAGAGAGAGAGAGAGAGAACCGATCACTGATCAGATCTTGAATCAAAACACATTTGTAACCTGCTTTTCCACATGTTCTTTAATTATATAAACATCCCTTAAACTCTCATTTTTTTATCATTTTTATCTCTTTTCTAAACAAATATTAATTTATACCCCTTAACTATTGAATGTTATCACTTTTATCCATCTGTTAGTATGTCGTTCAAAATTTTATTAAAACTTGATCACATTTATACCCATGTGACTGGCTATATATTTTTTATGCCAAATATGCCATTTATTTTGGAGAAAAAAAATTATATATCTATATATAGACATCATGTGAAGTTTGACTCAGAAATTTTTATGATCGTGCTTTTTAATTTTCATTATCTTCTTTTTTTGTTTGGTGCTATGAGTATTAATGAGTTTCTTATCGACCTTATTAATCAATGAACAAAACCAATATCTTGTTCATATTTATTTGTTATTCGTTTTTATTTTTATTTTTTTATAGATTTGTAAGAAATTTTTATTTGGCATAAAAAATATAGGAATGAGAAGAGTGGATAGAGAGAGCGCCAAAAGAGAGCAATAAAAGTATATATATAAACATTTTTTACTCCAAAATAAATAGAATATTTGGTATAAAAAATATAGAATCAGTCATATGAGTGTCATGTGATCAAGTTTTAACGAAATTTTGGACGAAATACTAATGTAGAGGGTGATGGTAATAATTTTTAATAGTTAAGGGGTGTAAATGAACTATTGTTTAGATGAGAGGGTAAAAGTGAGAATTAGTTTTTAGATGAGTATTAACAACGTTAACACAATAATTGGGTCATCTTTGTCGGTTAGCCTTTTGAATAAAAAATTTTGTGAAGAAAAAAAAAATTAAATAGAATAGATAGTTTTACTTTTAAAATAAATTTAAAATGACTAATTAATAAAAGAGATTTTAAATTCTTTATGCAGATATTTATTATTATACAAAATATGCATCTCTTTTACCTCTAATTTACTTTTCACTCTAATTTTATTATCTATCTATAGCTAAACATCTTCTATTTTTATTGAATTAAATACTAAATCCCTTTATTTAAAATTCAAGTATCCAAATGGAGCCTTAGTTTTTATCCAACCTTATACGGTATTAAGGTTATAAGTAAATTAACATAGTTATCATATTTATAGCCTTTTTTGCACTATATTCTACATAGTATAAACCTATGCTATATATGTTATATAAAATTGATGTAATCAATTTCTACATCATCAACATCGCATCATTGATGCAATAAATCATGCAAACACAATAGGACACAAGAAAACCATTTGAATCAGGAAGTAAGGTAGAGTATGTGGATTATACACAGTTGTTTGTTTGTTTTGTTATGCGTAATTGAGCCAAAACCACCAAAAAAAAGGGTCAAAAGTGGAATGGGTTTCGCTTGAGTGTGGCTCCACGACATCGGGATGATCCGAGGACATGTCCAATTGTGTTTCCAGCGTTCGTACTAACACCTGTTTGGCGTCGTCCTGAATTTGGCCATCTCCTGGATTTCTTCTCTCTCTTCTCTCCTTCTCATGTGTTTGGCATCATTTTTCTCTCCTGATTTCTTCTCCAAGCGGCCTCCAAATCCAGCCACAACCGGATATGTGATGAACAGGGGCTATCCCGTCCGTGGTCACGCGGCCCTCCGCGTGGTGAAAAAATGACCGTTGTGCCCTCGCAGTCCAGCTACAGCCAGATTTAGTCGCTGCCTCAGCCTTCAGGATTTCTCTCTCTCTACTGTAAAAAACGATTTGGGGAAGAAGAAGACGGGTTTTAGGTTTAATTCTTAATAGGGTAAATTACACAGAAAGCCCCTTAATATTTGATTTAATACATGAAAAACCCAATGATATTTCAATAATACATTGAACTCCTCTCAATATTTTGGTAAATTACACAGACCTCCCCTCTCAATCTCAAATTTCACTAACATCCCCTCAATATTGAAATGTGTAATTTATTCGAATATTTGAAATGTGTAATCTCAAATCTCAAATTATATATTTTTAAATTATATATTAATATTTAAAGTAAAATTTTTATTTTAAGCATCTACTTTTGAAAGTAAAAAGAGTTGGCCAAAATTAAAAAATATTTTTGAAAGTAATATATTTTTACCTAATATATTACTAAGTAAATAATTTTGAATAATTTAACAAAAAAATAGAATTATATATATTTAAATTATTTATTAATGTTTAAGGTGAGAAGTTTTATTTTAATAATCTAAATGTTAATTAATATAAATTTTATATAGTTAAATGAAATTACATTTCATATTAACAACTAATTAATGAAGTGGGGGTAATTTTGTCTTTTTACATCTTATCCAACTTTTAAATCCCCCTTCTCCAAAACACATCCAAACACCAAACTACAAATTCACCCTTCTTAAAAGGTGGGCCCCACCTTATTATAAATCTTCCCTCATTTTAAATCCACCCTCAAATCCCCTCATTTTAAATCCACCAAAATCATCTCCCACTGCCAAACGGGCTGTAAGTGTTTTAAGTTGAAGTTCCAAGTGGTTTTGACGGAAAAAATATAAAAAAAGGAGAGAATAAAATTAACACTTGAAGGAGTATTTTGGGAGAAATAGAAAGTTAAAGGTGGTTTCACATTCTTGAATAATTGGATAATTACTTATAAATGGATGAAAATAAATTAGAACATACTGAAAAAGTTTAGATCAGTAGAAACATAAGATAGAAAAATAATTTTGGATGCTTTAGAATTTATTGTTGAACAAGCAACGATTGAACAATCATACATACACTTTCGTATTTTTTATTTTTCTAACTTGCCTCTTTCAAGTGTTGTCTCGTTATCCGGCTCTCTAGTGATGAGTAAACTATTTTAAAGTCGATCTTGTTCAAAGTTTTATGTGTCGGTCTTCACTCCCGAACCATTGTCCCTTCCTTTTAATATCGATACACCTTAGTTGTTTCTTTGTATCCAATGATGGCGGTAGCCAGCATTAAGACTTCTTAAGATGTCACAAGGCAATCATTATCTTCATGAGCTACAGCGAACTCCTAGTATCTTTGCCTTGCGGATATACTTCCAGTGCTTTCACGTTATAGGTGTACTAATCGTAGTTAGTTGTTCTACCTTCCTGTAACCAATTCATGTCATAGCTTGACAATTTTAGATACTTTTCATATTGTCATTTAGCCTATATTCTTATCATCTCAAATCCAATGTCTATTTTTATAACAATATCGAGTTTCTTCTCTTATCTGCATCGAATATAACACGTTAGGCCAAAGCCTGCTTCATGTAAATCTTGCATTTAAATCAGGGAAATCATGCGATTTTATGAAACTAAACGTGCCAAAATCTTCTTCATATATACCTTGCATTTAAATCAAGAAAATTATGTGATTTTATGAAAACTAAATGCTATGGCTCAAATACTCAGTAAATTCTATTTTCGAAAGTTACCCAAGTTGCCAACCCACTTGTATTATAATAAACTTTTAATTCAGCGGTGATATTACGTAACGTTGATGAATGTAACTGTATTTTTAAAAAAATTAATAAATATCACGTAAACATAGTGACAATTTATAATTGAAATACAATACACGTGAGGAAGATGACATGATATAATCATTATAATACATTATTTTTCCTCAGAACCCATTCCTTTTAAAAAAGTGTGTCTAAATCTATAATATAAGATGATGAGGGGTAAAATGAACAGAGATGTTCACCTCGCTATTACACCGTTGTTCCCGTTCTCTACCTCGCCTTCCACTGTAGAGATGAAATTCATAAGCTCGCCTTCATCCAACTCGCCAAAGGGCGAGGTTGATTACTTTGCCTACCTGAGGATTCCACCTCCACAAGGAGTCCAGCTCTGTGAGACCTCTACTCCACCACGACTCCTATAATTGCAGTTTATTCTTCATATGGCATTCTCCTATGTTTACTCCGATATCTCTGGGACTCCTTCCATCACGTCGTGCTTTCTTTACACGACTTTCTCTTCTCCAACTATAAAAAGGTTGCTCCCCCATCATTCAAAGGTATGCCTAAACCTTCATTTTACTATGAGAGCTTTGGTATTTTGCCTTATCTAGCCTATCTTCGCCTTGGTCTGATTCCCATGCCCAAGGGGGTTTGAGCGGTCTTACCCCGGCCAATAACGTTTATTCCCTTGCTTGCGCAGGTTGCCCGACTTATTACCGAGGTCCAGTACTGAGGTGAAAGAGCAATTCTGATTGTTGGTTGCTCACCCTCAGATTTCTACTACAACAGTTTGGTGCTGTATGTGGGAACGATAGTTTTTGCCTTTCTATGCACCTGCGTAGTTGTTTGTTACCTCAACCAAGCTCCAGCAGCCCTATGGATAACCAAGTTCATACGATGGCAGGCAATAACTAGGCTCCAGATCTTGAGGGTCTCCACCGCAAAATGCATGGAATCGCCGAGTAGATCAGGATCATGAATGAGAATAACGCCCGCTTGATACAACACCTTACCACGAACAATCCGCCACCCCCATCAACACACATCCGACCTGAAGTTGAATGGTCTCACCGTTCTTGCCGATCAGGTGACCGTGAATTCCAGAGTCGTCAAAGCACTGGTCGGGCCCAAAATCACCAACCCCGATTACCAAGCGTACTATCTAGGCGAGAGAGAAGCCCTGTTTTGTCGGAATCCAAGTCATCCATTCGGACTCGTGAAGTAGGAGGCAGGGAGGTTAGAAGAAGAGAACAGTCACCTCGCCGTAATAATCAGGCGCCTAGACGTCGAAAGGAGTCCACTACTCAAAAAATCATGGACCTGGACGTCAAGATCGATGCCATAAACATGGGTGCTAATGCATCCGTTATTGTGGACGCCTAAGTATGACACGAAACCTCAATTCACGGAAATAGTGATGAGGGCAATGGTCTCTTATGCTCGGCAAGTCTTCCACCCATTCACTTTTGGACTTTTCTAATCTCGTCTTCAAATTCCTTAGGATGGTGCTAAATCCTTTCAAATGCATCTTTAGAGTATCATCGGGTAAATACCTTGGCTTCCTTGTAACTAAGCATGGAATTGAGGCCAACCCGAACTAGAATCAGGCTTTGTTAGTTATGATCTCGCTCAGGAACATACATGAGTACAACAATTAACTAGGCGAGTAGCCGCCCTTAGCAGGTTCGTCTCCAAATCAGCAAACAAATGTTTGTCATTCTACAAGATTCTGAAGAAGAACAAAGCCTTCGAATGGACGGATGAATCCGAGGTAGCATTCCAGCAACTAAAGGAGTACCTTGGGTCGCCACCCTTGCTCGCAATTCCCAGCATGGGTAAGGAGCTCATTTTATATCTCTCCATCTCGCCAACAACCGTGAGTGTAGTACTTATTCGAGTAGAAGACAAAGTTCAAAAACTTGTGTATTATATCAGCAAAGTCTTCATGGGAGCTGAGACTAGATACTTGAAAATTGAGAAGCTTGCATGTGCTCTTCGCAACTATTTTCAAGTACATCCCATTAATGTGTTGATGGACCAACCCTTGAAGCAGATTCTCCAACGACCTGACACATAGGGAAGGCTTCTCAAATGATCTATTGAGCTCAGTGAGTTCCATGTTGACTATAGACCAATGATGGCGATCAAGGCTTGTGAGACCCTAAACCCTAAATCTCATAATTAGTTTAGTTTCATGCATATATATAAGGTGATTATGTTAATTAGTGTAGTTTAATGAGTATGAGTCATGTGCGTCATATGTGTGGGAGTGTGTGTGGGGATATAAATATTATTATTAAAAAGTTATAGGGTGAAAGCATAAATATTTAACCTAGTTTGGGGTTAAATTAAAAGATTCAAAACTTTAGAGATAAAATTAAAGAAGACATCTAAGTTGAAGGGGTTGAAGTGTAATTTTAATAATTAAGTTAACATGAATGAGTAGTGTGCATGTGTG
>BRYF01000002.1:8952500-8955000 GCA_030159135.1 Actinidia polygama | reverse complement strand
ATCATTGTGTGTGTGTCATGCCATATTTGTGATCCATGTTTGTATACATGCTTCTTAGCCCTTTGCTTGTCGAGTATTTGCTCTCTCTCTCTCTCTCTCTGACCCGGTAGCTTGTCTAGTGCCAATCATGTCTCAGTCACGATTCTATTGTTGGCTTCTAAGGTGGCTGTGTGGAATGAATTTATTAGTCTTTATCTTTATTGTTTGGTGCAATGCTCAGCAAATAAAGGTGAATATGTGGAAGAAACATATTCGTCAACATATATGGCCACCTTACCAAACTATGGATACAGATTTAATAAGAGATGTAAAGTAGTAGTATTTTAAGATAGGAGTTATCTAGGTTGCAACTTGCACCTCTATGTTAATGCTGTAATTGGCTTCGGAGGCTATTTTATACTTTGGTCTCCGCAAGCTTACTTTTACCTAAAATTTCAAACTACAAACAATACCCTCATTGTTTGGTAAGTTGAAAAATACTTACGGTATTTTCAATTTGTCCCCTGTTCATAATTTTTTTATTTACTATGTTTATTACCACTAAAGGCACTTCAGCAAGTTGTTGTGGATTGCAAAAACGAGCCATCCTTAGATCTGCTGTCATATTATACTAGATTGATTGCCATAACAAGGAAATGCAGTCAACTGGACAAGAAGAAACACCCATGAGAAGACTTTTTTCAAGAAACAATAAGAAAAACCGTGTGAAGTTTTCTTTGGTGTGGCCAAGTGAAAGAGCATGGCACGACATTACGAAACCCCATGCGTATCAAGTTTTTTTTTGGAATTTTTGGAACTTTTGGAGGTGCCAGGACCCCTCTTGGTCCCCCTGCCCCTTTAGGGTAGACATTCCAAAGCTTAAGTTCTAATAACCCATCTGAGTTAACTTTTTTTGGGATCTATATTTGTTTGAATTGGGTTAACCACATAAATTGTGAGCAAGCAGGCTTGGGATGGTTATTCAATGTTTGGAGTGTAGAGGCTCCTTTACTGTGAAACGGCATGTGATCATATATACGACTAATATGTAAAGAAACTATTTCAGGGTATTCAATTGAATACCGTTGAGGCAATTTTGAATACACACGAGGCTGGGAATTCAATTAAATACACATGAAGCCGCCCTCTGTTCGTAGGTTGCACCCTGTAAGGCGCTATTGTTTATTGAATACAGTTTGCTTAATGAACAAATATCTGTCAGTTTTTTGTAATATATTTTTGAAATGAAATATTCAAATTAACATGATAAATAAACAAATAGATTTTTATGCAAGTATACGGAAGTATGGTCAATTTGTGACTTTAGCGTCTTGTATTTTGTATCTCAAATATAAACATTGCAGAAGAATGATCGTCTTTTAATTGGTTACCCCCATAAGAAGTTCTCATAAAAATGACAGTAACATGTTCTCAAAGATGGATGACCTAAGCGTCTATGCCACTGATGTAACGAGTGCAAAGAGCAAACAATATGCCTGAAGAGCCTGACCAGAAGACAAGGTGGAAAATGGAAGGTGGTGTAAGACCCAGAAGGCACATACCACCATGTGCTTACCACTGTCTCGTTCTCCACAGAGCCAGTTCTTGAAAGATGCAAGAACATGAATTGCAGAAAAAAGAACAATGGATCGAAGCTTTGATACCATGTTAGATTTGAGAGAATAGAAGCCAGAACAAGGAGGGGGGAGAAGAGAGAAATTTGTGGGAGAAGAGAGGAGAGCAACTTAAGGGTCTCTCGATCTTCCACAAACATTTTTATTAAATAACATTCTAGTACCAAAATAGCTTTAGGAGGAGTTACCTGTAATGCAACACAATGAAAAATGCAGTTTTATGTTTGTTTTAGTGCTAAATACTTCGTTAAATGACTTTAAGCGGGCAATGTTGGTCTTGGTAATGCAAGTATAGTTAAAATGATATGGTGTATGCTCACAAGAACAATTTAATCAGTATGCACAGTAGTGCTTTGTACTTTTTAGGTTTATTAGATAACAGTATTTGTGGATTCAAACTTGCATATTTTAAGTATTTGGCAACCCTGTACTTGAATCATTTAATTAGGTGTGTAGTTTTCCGCTTCATTTTGGACAACAAATAATTTTGTTTTGAGAGTGCATATTTAGTTGCTTGAAGTTTATGATCAAGTGGTACAGTAATGTTAATAATCTTCTTGAATTAAACCTTTAGAAGTGCTATGGGTTTTGTGATGTGATGTCTACAAAAATTATTGTTATCTCAAAATATCACTAAGATATTGGGTGTTATTACATCTCTGCAGATAGTTGAATGTCGGCGAGTGTTAAAATGGACCTATGCATACGGATACTATCTACCTGAGCTTGAACGTGCTAAGAGGCAATTTTTTGAATATTTGCAGGGTATGTGGTTTCTTCCAAACCTCTACTAAATTTAGCTTTGAGAATTGTTTGCTAGTATTGTATGTGCAAGCGATGTAACTGTTCCGCAGGTGAGGCCGAGGCTGGTTTAGAAAGGCTTCATC
>BRYF01000002.1:8790000-8792500 GCA_030159135.1 Actinidia polygama | reverse complement strand
GCCAGAGTTTAGACAAGGCACAATGGTCGATGGTGATTCTAAAGCATGTTAGGGGAAATAAGGTAACTTGAATGGCGAAGCTTCTTTTGGTAGCTCCTATGCCCGAGACAAGACATCAATAGCATAATGACAGGCTACTAGCCAGGCCCTAGGAACGTGGCTGGTCAGCCGCCTACTCATTGACATAATAATCGACGCGTACGAATACGCGTCGAGCTGCAGTTTGTCCAATGACAAGACAACTAGCGCGTCAAGGCACACATTGAGCTGTGCTATATACATTAAACCTTTATCTCTCTAAAAGATACGCAAACTTTAGCTGAGATACACACACCCTCTCTCTCTCTACATACACTTTTCGGTCATCTTATTTGACTATCGAAGAGTTATTTTCAGAAAATAGTTCCGGCAACCGTTATTACTATTTTTGTGTCGCAGTTAGGCACATTGCTAACTGGTGACTTACTACAGCAACTTGCACCACCGCAAGACCACGGCATGTGTCTTTTCTCGACTTTCTTTCTTTCATCTCGTGAACTCACTCCCCAAAGATGGCATCATCAACCTTCAAAGCAGCCGATCAAATGACGAGGAAGACTTTCAACGACGTGGGCCGCCTAGACAACGAATGAATGACACATGCAATGTGCACATACCTCTACAAAGTGGTCCTCCCTAGGAACTAGTCTGTCGATGGGTGCAGCCTTCCAGCAACCTCGCTTGTACCAACTGGTAAACCCCTCCCCCAAGCCTACCACATCCACCTTTAATAACGGGTCTACCCTAGGGATGGCAATGGGGTGGGGGCAGGGCGGGGTGGGGCAGGAGGTTGGTACTACCATCCCTAAAATTTTTTGTGTCCCCGCCCCCGCCCCGATCCCCAGTGGGGAATGCTTTTGTACCTCCGTCCCCGCCTCTGTCGGGGACCGGGGATCCCTGCCCATAATTCGAACCCCGAAAAAAAAAATAACAGACAAATAAATAGAAATCATGAGAACAACAAAAATCAAACCCACAATCATACTAGTTTGATTTCATAACAGATGACATCAGAACAACAAAAACCAAACCCACAATCATAAATCACAATGATTCGCTGTTACGAATAGAAAATATAAACAAAAATCATTGATTATTTTTCATTTTGAAAACAGACATATAAATAGAAAATCACAACATTTTGGCAAAATCGACCTGTGTGACGTAGGCATCGCCGGTGAGAGAAGAACGTTGGCGGAATCGAACCATCCATCGCCTGAATCGCACCTCCTTGCGGTCGATCCGTGACTGAAATGCATGATCTATCGCCTGAATCGAACCCTCCGATGCTGGAGGGTGCTCTCTCTCTCTCTCTCTCTATGTGTGAAACGACGATTATGAATTAGGGTTAGTAAAAGTCTATATATAGGATTAATTGCACTTTGCACCCAACACCCCTTTACTTTGACATATTACTATTTTATACCCTATATTTTTAATTTTAACATTTCGGGATAAATTTTCGGGGATTGGAGCAGGAGGAAACAAAACCGTCCCCTCCCCGTCCCCGATTTTTTTTTTGGTCCCCGATCCCCGCCCCGATCCCCGAAACGTCCCAAAAAATTCACTCCGATCGGGGCGGGGTAGGGTAAATTGCCATCTCTAATCCACCCCCTCTACCGACTAATGTCCCACTTTGCCAATGCCCCATCATTACCAAGTGTCTACCATTTCCAACATATTTGGATCCTCTGAAGTATTTCTTCGGTGGCGTAGTCCTAAAATGTATAAAATGATATCGTTTTATACACTTAAGTACCAAATGATGTTTTGGTTGTTATCATAAAATGCCGTCGTTTGTGGTTAATTAAAACGACATCATTTCGATCCTTAAATGTATAAAATGACATTGTTTTGTACCACTCCAACTAAGAAAAACTTAATAGGATCCGAACTCCTTTCCAATGGGTGCTTGTGCATTCCAAGTAGGCTGTCATTTAAAAACCCAATAAGATATGCCTTTTAAGGGACATTCACACGTATCTTCGTAAAATAATAATAAAGAACGAATGACGTATGTCTCCTTCGTGAACAAGTAAACAATAGTGATAATAAGATGGATCGATTAACGAAAATAATAATAATAAAAAGAACATGGATGTCTGTCTCCTTCTTGAACAAATTATATTGTCCATGACAAACATATAAATTTTTGGAATAGAGAATATTGTACAAGACTTGAACCTCTTGGCACCCGAGCTACCAAGAGACAAGGATTTTACCCAATGGATGACCCGACCCACTATTTTATACGTATTTTCATATAACCTAGAACCTTAATTATTTTAGATATTATGTAATAGGAGGATTGAACTTCACCCGAGCTACCAAGAGACAAGGATTTTACCCAATAGATGACCCGACCCGTTATTTTATACATATTTTTATATAAACTAGAACCTTAACTATTTCAGGTATTACGTAATAGGAGGATTGAACTTAATAGCATCAATTCTATTCT
>BRYF01000002.1:8777500-8780000 GCA_030159135.1 Actinidia polygama | reverse complement strand
GAGGCGAGGACAAGGAGGGTTCTCAAGAAGATAGGTCTGGGGGGATATTTCAACTTCCCCGACGTCCTTGGTTCTAGGACTTTCCAACGGTTCTTCGCGATTGCTGTATCGGGCAACGAAATGTCCTCTAGTGACGGAGATAAAGACATGTCTGGAGAAGGTGCAGTTGCTGTATCGGGCGATGAGGGTATGTCCCTCCGTCTCCGAGATGAACTTCCCTAGAGCGAAAGCTCCCGAGGCGAATCAATAAAGTATTTAGGAACTATTAGGAAGGAATGGAGGAGGAATTTACCTCCCTTTTCGGACCTAACCATGCTGAGGCTGCTAGGGGGAAAGTCCCAGACCCCTTCAGCTTGGGTCTGTTTAGTTTGAGCTCAAGCTCGGACTCTAAGACGGAGTCTTTGTCTGACTCAGGGCTGCCTCTAGAGCTAAGATCGGATGGTATTAACTTTAACTTTTTTCAAAGTATTTTACCTTATATTAATGTTTGATGTATGTCTTTGTTATGCAGCGATGCCTAAGAGAATCAGTCTGGCAAAGCTCTCCAAAAAGGTGGAGGATAAGAAAGACAAGGAGGGGGGTCCAAGGCTGCCACCTCATCCAACACAGGGGTGGTGATCCGAGAAAAGCGGCCCTAGATGAGGTTCCCGCTCCGGTGGCCGATGACTCTAAGGCGAAGGAGGTTGTGCCGCTATCTAAGGCCAAGAAGGCCAAACCCAGCAGGGCAGCGAGTAGGGGAACCACACTATTGGTAGCTCCCGGGGAAGTACCTTCCAAGAAGCCTGGTGAGGTTTTGGGTGAAGGTGCTTCCGTGCTAGCGAGCCCTTCCATGGCGGAGAAGATCCTTTCTGGAGTGATTCTTCCCGTTGACAAGGAAAATGTGAACAAACTTTCTTTGGATCAAGTGGTTGCAATTTTTTTTCATGTCCTTGGCCAGGTATTCATTTGATCTCATTTTCGGGTTTTAAGCTACAAACTTTATGTTTTTCGGTGCTTATAGAAACCTATTTGTAGCTGGGGATCGTGCTCGGAACTTCTCTCGCTGTTCGGTGTAAGGAATTGGGGAACAAAGCCGCCCTTCATTTCGCCAAAGTAGAGTCAACCGAGATGGAAATGGTCTGAGCCCAAAATCGGGCCATGAGCTAGAAAGGCTTTTGACCCAATCTCTCGAGGAGATGAAGAAGATCGGCTTCGAGCTTCAAAAGAGAAATGAGGACAAAGCGAGATTGGAGGTAGAGGTGGCCGAATCGCGAAAAAACGAGGCCCTCGCCAAAGAAAATGCTATCAAGGAGTATAAATCTTCAGACGACTTCCAAGAAGCTGTCGGAGATTCTTCTTCGAAATACTTTGGTGAGGGGTTCGATTTTTGTAAAAGGCAACTTGCTCGCCATCATCCCAATCTCGGCATCGATCTGAAAAATATGGGCCTTGACCACGATTTGCTCGCAAAAGAGGAAGATGTCGAGGAGAAGGAGAAAGAAGAGACAGGGGAGAAGGGTGAGGAGAATACGAGCCCTCTCTCTCCTTGAATATTTGTATATATATATATATACATATTTTGTAATGGCGAGTTATATTACTTTAACTTTGAAATGAATGAAAATTTTTATTCCTCGCTTCCTCTCTCAATGCATCACTTTTGGTTGTATTTATGTATTTATTAAAGCAATCATAATTTCCCCCCCAAAAAAATTTGTCGAGATGAATTCTAGCGCTACTAAAAATTAGTCGAATGGCGAGTTAAGACCAGCGATCAACATTTTTGAAGAATAAAATTGCTAGGCAAGGTTGTGAAGATTTTCACTTGGCGAATTAAGCATTCAAACATGCCTTGTCATTTTTTAACGAATGGGCATTCTCGATATAGGCGACAATGAAACTGGCGCTTTAAAAGATTGGCGACATAAATTTCTGGCGATAAAATCAGCTTGGAGAAATTTTATTTATTCACCACTAGGACCAACCATCATTGTACAATTTTGATTATCATGGTACACATGGAGCTATTGGAACTATTGGCGATCATATGACTGGCGATGTTAATCTGATAGGGCGATCTCGTGCTCATGACGACCAATAGATTCACTGGTAATATTTTTTCAAATGCTCGGCGTTTCAGGGGTGAGGGAGTGCCTTCCTCTCCATGTCTTCCAACCAATAAGTTCCTAGTCTGGATACTTTGATAACTTTGTAAGGGTCTTCCCATGTAGGGCCGAGTTTTTTGGCGTTCCTCTCCTTAGTGGATAGGGCAACCTTTCTCAGGAATAAATCGCTAGGCAGGAAAGATATGTGTTTGACTCTCTGATTATAGTGTTTGGAGACCTGGTGCTTGTAAGCTGCTTGGCGTATTTCTGCTCGCTCCCACTTTCCGTCAAGGAGATCAAGGTTGAGTCTCAACTCAATTTTGTTGTTTTCTTTGTTGAAGTTTGAGGTTCTGAAGTTCGGCATCCCAATTTCTACAGGTATAACTGACTCTGTTCCATAGACCATGGAGTATGGA
>BRYF01000002.1:8662500-8665000 GCA_030159135.1 Actinidia polygama | reverse complement strand
AACTAATTAATAATTTTATTTTATTGCTAGATAATAAAATTTTGTTATGGTTTGGGTAGTATAATTAGTCTCTTGAGGTTTAAAACTCACAACATAAGTCTTCATGGGATGTAGACTGAAGTTTATCATCTCATTTGCCGTTCAAACTGACAAGAAGTGAACTTCACGTTTCTATGTAGAGATTGAACTATGTTCTTAAAATAAAATTATCCTTATAAATTCTTAATTTTTTTTCAAAGAATGCCTTTGTCTTCTATTTTTTACGTTTATGCCGTCTCTCCCTTGGTGTCTCCACTAACAACCTCCCCCTCTTTTCAAACCCTACACGTCCAATTACTTTCTCTCATCTTTGTACCGCTACATACATATACATGTATTTATGTCAAGCACATACATTACATTAAGTGAAAGACTGTATCAAGTACTAAGCCAAACCCTCGGTCCTAAATCCAATTTGAAAAAAAAAAATTTGTTTCGAGCCAATATTTTTGGGAATTAATATCAGATTTCCCCCCTTACTATTGTATCCTCGTTTAGATCATGTTTCACTATACTTTTTCAAAGTATTTTTCTTGTAGTGAGGGCATTTTGTCATCTTCACTAATCATAATAGTTTTTTTTTTTTTATATATAAATTGCCACAAATTGAAATGGTTTTCCTGAAATTTTAGGGACTTGTATGGATATATCAAATTCCTGTTGTATTTAATTCATTTTTTTATAACTCGGTATCTAGTCTATTGGACCAATTATTTCAAGAGACTATTTTCACTAAGTTTGGTATGAACTGGTCCAACACAACAGTTAATAATATGTAGATGAGAGTCGAATTCTAAATCCAAAACTTATGAGGTCTCTAGTGATTAGGTAATCGTGCCAACTCTTGAATTTGCTATATTTACTTTATTACAATAATGTTGGAAAAAGTGAAGAAAATGGTTACAACTAGCTTTTATATTGCTACTACAAATTCTTTGTGCTTTTTGTCCCATAACATAACGAAGAGATTGAAGGCGGGATTGACGTTCAAAAGTAGCTCTCACTAAGAGACCGAACTACCACATCATCGTATTGTTAATTGACATAGTCAAAGTCCTGCCTTAAAGATTGGGGCACTACACCCTCAGTAGTTTATCATTTATTCATTTTTATAATTTAAATTATTTATTTTATAGATTTTGAAAAGCAAAAAAATAGTAAATTGATCAGACATTGGTAACCAGAAAATCATTTCATATTTATCTTATAATTTATTTTTAAAATCATACTCATCACTCGTTAATGGTCATCAAAAAATCGGCGGCCCATGACTAGGCCCAAAGGTCCCAAGTCCGACCCAAGTCTAGGATAGTATAAGCTGAGCCTAAGCCCAATTTTAAAACCCGTAACCCGACCCGTGACACAACCCGAAGACTTGGCCCGTGGCTCACCCCAAATGCATTAAATTTTTTATAATATTTTATATGTAAAGAATCAATATCTATGAATGATTTTATATAATTACGCATTAATTTTTTCATATTTGAAATTTTTAGTCTTTTACTTTGGAATAAAATATATTTTAAAAAAAATTTTAAAAGCCTATTGACCGGTCAAAGCCCATTGAGCGCGACCGACAAAAAACGAGCTGGGCCAGCCTCACCCAACCCATTGACGACCCTTATCACTCGTATTTTAAACAAATGTGCTCAGATTTTATTCCTACTGATTCGATTAATATAATTTTTTTATGAATAATTTACTCAACGGACCTTACAAAATGAATAGTTAAGATCATATAGATGGACTCGAGATAAGCCCACCGAAATGGCACAACAATGGTTTCAAGCCCCAATATATATATATTGGGACTTGAAATCATTGTTGTGCCATTTCGGTGTATATATATGCATAATTTATTTAATAATGGGACATTGAAAAAGTTAGCTGTCTTTTTTTTGAATTAAAGAAGTTTCTTCCTCAAATTCAATTAGGGTTCGATTGATTTCAATTTTGAACTTTTTAAACAAGAAGATTTGACCAAGATTAAAGTTGTGGTCTATGTGAATGGGTTCCATGTTCCTCCACAGTTAATCCTAACAAGCAAAATTTCAGGTCAATCACAAATCAAAAAGTCTCTCCTCCACATCCACCCACATATACCACCACTTGATAACTTGATCATGAAAATATGATCCAATGGTCATTTTTGAGAGATTTGAGTCCACCCAAAAGTAGTGAAAGGGAAGAATAAGGTTCATCCTTAGTAGCCCAAATAGTTTCAGGCTATTTTCAATGGAAGTTATGTTTTTTTCTAATCAGACTCCAAATAAAAGACAAGGGATTTATAATACTTCTCTTCTCCTTGAGAGAGAGAGAGAGAGTAGAAGGGGCTGAGGTAGAAATTTAAGATAAAGAGAATACCCATTCATCAGAACTTGGATTTTTTCGACCATAATCAACAATAATGAGATAATACGAAGCTCAAATATTGATGACTAAACACAAAAAAAATTTAATA
>BRYF01000002.1:8605000-8607500 GCA_030159135.1 Actinidia polygama | reverse complement strand
GTATTTTCATTGACTTGCACTGATTTAAAAAAATATAAATTTTTTCTTTGATTTAGGGCTTTCAAAAACAAAAATCTCAATACTCATTAAAATAAATAAAAATTCTCCCATTTAAAAAAAATTATAACAAAGTTTATCTTTTTAATATATTTAGATTAGGAGTACTTAAAAAATAAAATATATTAATATTTTTTTAGATTAGGAGTACTTAAAAATAAAATATGTAGATTATTTTTTTAAAAAAAAATATTAATATATTTTTTTTAAAAAAAATGATAACAAGATTTAATTTTTAAGTATGTTTTGATTAGGAGCACCTAAAAAGTAAAACACATTGATAGCAAAATTTTATTTATTTTAATGAGTGTATTTAGAAGGGAAAAAAATTGAAAGTTCTAAATTAAAGAGTAAGTTTGTCATTTTTTCACAAAAATAGCCCTAAAAGAATCTTGACATTCGTTTCAAAAGTAAAAAATATCAGTGTTATTTCTAAAATTTTAGGGAGGGAGGGGTGTTATTTGTTATAAACCTCATAAGAGGTCCATGAAATTTTTTCTTTTTTTGTGCAGATGTTAATTTTTGAAAACGTACTTAGACCTATGTTTTTTGAAAATCTTTAGTTGCTTTGATTTTTAAATTTTTTCGTCATCGAACTTATTTTACTGTTTGATCAAATTTTATCTTTATATTTTCAAACTTATCTCGTCGAGATAAACTGAAAATAGTATAAAATTTTGACCAAACAACTATTTTTTTTATTAAAAACAAAAAAAATTAAAAATCAAAGTAACTAAAAAATACTAGGTCAAGCTGAACTTTAACCCAAACGCTAAAGCAAAAATCACTTTTTTTGTTGCCTAATATCATGAATCCTATACCATTAAATTGTTATCAAATCATTGTAAATTGCAAATACTTTTTTAAATCATTTGTAAATTTGTTCAAAATTTTGCAATTCCCAAAAATCAAGTGGGGGTTACTTTTTGAAGGATTAAAATTTTGATATTATAAATGTACCAAATATTGTTAAGCTAGCTTCATGATTAGTCAAGTGCATGCTCAACTTTGATCACCATTGAATAGTGTGGAACACCCTTAAAGTATGCAAGTCATCATTAACCTTAATCTTTTAATTATCATTTTCTATGCTCTAAGATTTTTAGTAGTTGTAAGACAAAACTACCCTAAAAACATGAATATTTTAGGAAGGACTAAGTGTATTAGATAATTTTATTAATTTAAATTTAAAAGTAGATTAATGATACAAAAAAAAAATAGATGTGATGAAGCCTACAACAATGTAGATCACACCACATGTGAGTATGTATTGTTAATATATTGTATAAAATGCATTATCTATAACATTGTTGTTTAATGATAAACGATAATGATCCCTTATGGCTTACCTACCATTATTTGTCACTTTTACTTTAGATATTTTGTAGTGCAACTAGTAATTGTCTGAGCTCACTATGCAAAAATTAAAAAAAAAAATACATTTTAGGTGTACTTGTTAGAATTTTACAATCTAAAAACACAGATAAGTTATAAACGTCAGATAAGAGAAATAAAATGAAAAACAAATTAAAAAGTATAATAATTTTAAAAAAATGTTGCTAGTTTGAGAGAAATGGGAAAAAAAGGAAGAGGTAGTTTAGTTTTTTTTGTGGATCCTACTAAAAAAGTTATACAATGGTTTCAAAAAAAATGACCGGCTTTAGAGGTTTTTTAATCATTAGATCACAACCTATGTGGTCTCTACCCCTTTGAGAAGAAGGAAGTAATATTTTTTTTGAAAAAAAAATAGTCTCTGGTGAAATCTCAGTAATTGAATTAATTCAAATTGATTCCCACCATAAGTGAGAGATAATTTAAAAGATTTAAAAATATTTGTATCTTATATTATAGATCTGTTAACAATTGATTTTACAAATAACGAGAACGATGCTACCCATTTGCTATAGGGGACATTGAAGGTCCATTGATGTGATCAAAAACTTTTGTTTTGTATGTACCGTCGAGTAGATTATCTATAAATTTATTTAAATTGATGAGATATTGACAACCTTATGATGACACACATTACTTTTGAAAATATGGATGGAAAGTATTATATTGAGGAGAACTATAAAATAAATATTGTCCGATCATGTGGCTATCAATATTTAATTTCTTTTTTTCATGGATACTATACTCAATGAATTTTAAAAATGCATAGTTTTGATTACATCAATGAACCTTCAGTAGGCCCAATAAAACACAGACAATACCGTGCTTTATGCTTAAGGGTACAACACGCGCCCTAAATCAAAAATAATTTGTTACATAATGGTGTTATTCACTTGTTATAATGCAAATTATTTTTGTATATTTTGTAGCAATTAAATGCACTTTCCATATTTGTAAATCCCCCCCTCCCCCCCCCCCCCAAAAAAAAAAAAACAAAACAAAAAAACAAACTTATAACACACATAAAATCATTGATTTTAAATATGAAAAA
>BRYF01000002.1:8570000-8580000 GCA_030159135.1 Actinidia polygama | reverse complement strand
CCATCTTCAATTGTCTCAGAAGTTCAAAGTTAAATATATTCAAATTAAAACGTGAAGAACGAAAGTGAAATTTCGATAAAAGTTAAAGAGTATAAAATAAAAATTATGGAATTGGGAATATATCATTTCTCTTCTTGTTAATATTACAAAATTAAATAATTATAAAAGTTAGGGGCAGGGTATGGGGGGTGAGCAGTCCATGTCAAATATCCAGATATAGTGGCATCACTCACTGAGACTTCATGTGCCAATTATATAAATGAGGCAATTATATTATATATGTTTGTCTATAATCTATATCTGTATGCATATATTTAATTATACTTATAAAATATGTATATCATATCTATACTATATATACATTCAGGCAAGCACCTTATTAATATTATTATAATTAAAACTGTACCATGCCATTTTTGCACACATAATAAAAATGTGTTTGCACAAGTTCATCCAATAAATGAGAAATTATTTAATGCTCTTACAACAAATCTTAGTGGAACTTTAATTTTAAAGTGATTGGTGTGAACAGTAAGTAAGGTTTATTATTTTTCTGTCTGGATTGTGACCAATAAGTATATATGTGTCACTCGTTAAATGGTGTTAAACAATAAATTTTTTTTTTGGAGGGGGGAATATTTCCATTAAGCGATAAAATTGGGTTTGATCAGGTGGATGTTGTCCCGAAAAGGATAGTACCATGCTATTCCTAGAACTATGTCGTTTTTGTTTTGAAAGAAAAACTGGGTTATGAACTTTTGTTGAAACAATGTCGTTTTAGAGATCATTTTAACAAGTAGAAAAGGCCAAAATGACGTTGTTTTGACCAAGAAAAAAAAAACGCAACAACGCCAATAGTCTAATACGTAGATATCATTCAATAGTATTATATTAATTTAGATTCAGGCTTCTTTGCCGTCAATATTTGGACTGTATCAGCGCAATTCAAGCATTTTGAGTCATGTTTTGACTCCATAAATCTAAAGTTAATTTGATATTTATTTTTGGTATTTATTTCAATTACTTGTGCGCCCTCTCTGTTATTTATCTTTTTCTCTTCCGCGTTGAAATGGTATCAGAGCCAAACACGATTGTTGAGTCAATTGATTAGTCACTTCTCTTCTTTCTTCTCTAAACCTTGTTTCGGAGAAGTCTTTACCCAGTTAACGTTCTAAGATTCATTGTTCTGTTGACGGCCACCTTGGAAGTAGCCACCCTACCTCTTGTCCCACATCCAGAGTAAGACCCGGCAGACGGAGCGTAAGACCAGGCAGTTAGGATAGGGAGTCTATGTGCGGTATGTGTGAACCCAGCGTATGTGCATTAAACATGATAAATGAGTCAAAGAATTAAACTGAGTAAAACACTTTTAAGAAATTAGAGTCATGAGTAGATTGTTTAGGAGTAACTCTTCAGTTAGCTCACGATCTTCTTTGACAACTATACCAAATATAGTGAATGAAGAAGAACATGAATATCAGGATCTAGAAATAGATCTAAGTAATTGGAATATACCTAAAATACCTATTAAACAGATTTACAAGACGAGTTTCTTACAGTCATCCTTTATGACTGATATGAAAGTAAAAACTGTTGAACATGTTTACGCCTTAACTAAAGAATACGAGTCATGTTATTTACTTAGTAAAGAGTCAATGAAAGATCATAGATCTAGAGGTCACAATTTTATTCACATAGGATTAGTTCAAGTTGCAGTCAAACCTTTAACAATTAAAGGGAAAAATGCATCGATTATCTTAGGATTAAGAGATGCCAGATTTAAAGATTTTAAAACTAGTATTATGGGATTATTAGAGACAGGATTAAATGATGGACCAGTTCATTTCAACTGCTATCCGGATTTTACACTGAGTCTCAGCGATCCACATATTACTAAAGCAGTCACTTTAAATATTAAAACTACAGGCGCCTTCACAGAAATGCTAGAAGGAAGTCACACTGTTGCACTTATATATAGAATATACTATAAGTGTATGAAAACTAACTTGAATGCTCAGGCTTTAGTAAAAAGTCCTAGTGGTCAGACATTGCTTATTAACAGCAGTACTGAAAATGCTAATATTAGGATACCCAGACCAGTCATATGGAAAGAAGTCACTCTTCCAGATAGTTGGTTATTAAATAACGAAAACTATCAGAAAAACATAGTAAATAATGAAGATGATTTAGAATTTATTCACCAAAATGAAGATGGTACAGTCAACATAAGCTTTAAAGATCTAAGAAGAGATACACCTTCTAGACATAGCTTTGATAATAGAAGTATAGGAAGTACTTCTAGAAAACATAGTAAAACTCCCTCTAGGCATAGCATAGATGGAGATAACATGTCAAATATTTATAAAAATGATTCAGACTTTATTAACCCAGTTAAGACTAAAACTAAGTTAAAAGGAGTTGAATCTTCGCCCCAAGTCAGCAAGGCAAGATACAGCAGACACCCTCCCTTTAACAAGGAGGAAGAGGAAGAAGTAGAATCCTCGAACGAGTCACCTACACAAACAGACTTTGAAGTTAGCACTCCAGTTAACCCACAGTTACTTACAATTAAAACAGAATTTAAAATCAACTTAGTAAAACTACTTGAAGAATTTGAGTCAAAACAGAATAAATCAAAAAGAAAAGATTACAGGAAAAATTATTCTGAAAGTAAAAGAAAGAAAATTCTTTTCGCTTGGAAGTCATTTATGACTGAGATAAGAAGTGAAATTAATTTCTTTGATTACTTAGAAAATTACTACAAAAAAGTAAATGTTATTACCAAGAGTAAATGGAAATTAGATGATAACAAAAGTACAACATCTAGTCATCCTCCTCTTGAAACTATACACATAGAACATAAGGAAACAGTCATTAAAGCTTCGCCTTTTAAGGTCCCTAGTGACAACTCAGAGGTCAAGAAAGTCATAGAACAAAACAATTATACTAATCAATGTTTAAAAACTATTGGTAAACAATTAGACAAAATTGAAACCATAGTTGAAAGTCATTCTTTAGAAACATCTTCTAGTAAAGAGATTGAAACACCTATAGTTAAATTACCTAGTAACAGGAATAAACTCGGATTAAATACTAGTAAGGATAAAGATAAGATTAAAAAGTTAGAAGAAATCTTTTCTAAGCTTGAGGCTAAGAAAGAAGAATCTTCTATCCAAGTCATTAATGAAATTGAAGAATCTATAAGAGAATCCTCTACAGATAATTCAGATAGTGAAATAGCTAAAATAGAAAACCAGTTTAACATAAACAAACTAAAATATAATAAACCAGTTAAAGATGTTGCTATCACCAAAAATTGGTATATACGTCCTAGTCCACCTGACCTTCAGTTTGAAGAAAGGAACTTGGATAACCAGTTTTCGGTAGAAGCTAAAAAATTATATGAATGGAATATAGATGGTCTAAGTGAGCATAATATTCTACAAAAACTACATCACATGTCAATGGTTGCAAATAGTTATCTTACGAACTATTCAGATTTTACCCAGTCAGATATTGTTGATCTTTTAGCATCAGGCTTTACAGGAATGCTAAAATCTTGGTGGGATAAGTATCTCTCAGAAGAACTGCGAGAAAGCATTAAACATGTTGTCCAGACAGATGAGAATAACTTTCCTATCTTTGATGAGAATTTAGGATCAGGAATACCTGATGGAATTAACACATTAATCTACACTATAATTAAACACTTCATTGGAACACCTAGTGACATTCACTCTAGGATCCATGATCAACTCAGTAACCTAAGTTGTCCAACACTTAGTGATTTTAGATGGTATAAAGATGTCTTTACCTCTAGGGTCATGGTTAGAGACGATTGCACTGCTCCTTTTTGGAAGGAGAAATTTATTAACGGATTACCTAGTCTTTTTGCCCATAAGATTAGAGACGTCCTAAGTCAACCAACAGGTCAGATTGAATTTGATAAGTTAACCTACGGGGATATCATTAGCACTATTCAAAAAGAAGGATTGAGAATGTGCATTGATATGAAAATAAGTAAGCAGGCTAAAAGTGATAAACATAAGGCTAAATACGAATTAGGAAACTTCTGTGAGCAATATGGCTTGCCCTCAGTTGCTCCTAGCAGAAGAAAGCCGAGTAAAACATCTAGTCAGTATAAGCCATATAAGAAACATAAGACTAAACATTATAGTAAAAATAATATTGATTTTTATAAAAAGCCGGGAAGTAAACCAACTAAGAAACCTTACAAAACTAGTAAACCTAGTAAAGACATTGTATGTCACAAATGTGGTAAAAAGGGTCATTATAAAAATGAATGTTGGTCAAAAGCTAAAATTAATAAATTAGGAATATCAGAAGAAGATAATAATAGAATCTTTGAGATATTTAAACTAACTAATATAACTAGTTATGAATCAGATGAAAATAAATCTGATAGTCAACATAGTAAAAGTTCTAATTCATCTAGCAACTACCCTAGTGAAGATGAAGATATTAAAATAGGATGCAACGACTATTGTTGTAAAGTAAACGTCATTACTAAAAACCAGGAAGAAGAGAATGTCCTGATTGAATTAATTAGTAAAATTGAAAATGAAGAATTAAAGAAACAGTACATTAGTAAACTTAGAAACCTTTGGAATGATAATAGTAAACCTAGGAGTAGTAAACCAATAATAAGCTTAAATAGTACACTTGATAGATTTAAAAAAGATAAAAATAAAGAAGTCACCTTACAGGATTTACAACATGAGATAAATCTAGTAAAAAAGGAAATAAAAGATTTAAAGGTCAAAGATAAACAATTAGAAGAAGAAATAACGATATTAAAAATTAATGACCAATTCACTCAGTTAGGGAAAACTGATAAATCTTCAGATGAGTCTTCCTCAGACGAACCTGAAGAAAATAAGAGTATAAGTCAGGATAGTAGCAAATTAAATGCTATTAAAAAATTAAACATACAGAAATGGCAGATTAAAGTCAAGTTATTCATTAGTAACTATGAAATTGAAGTCATGGCTTTAGTCGATTCAGGAGCGGATGTGAATTGTATTCAAGAAGGAATTATTCCTACTAAATACTATCACAAAACTACTGAAAGATTAAGCGCAGCTAATGGAAGTAACTTAAGAGTAAATTACAAGTTACCTAAAGTCCACATTTGCCAAGACAAAGTTTGCTTCAAAACATCCTTCGTCTTAGTAAAAAAATATGACAGATAGAGTTATCTTAGGATTGCCCTTTCTCTATTTATTATATCCATTTAGTATTGATACTAAGGGAATTTCTACTAAACCTTTAGGTCAACAAGTCACGTTTAAATTTCTTAATAAACCTGAGTCAGTACAATTAAAGAGATTAAAAGATTTTTCCTTGTCTATTAATTTAGTAGATCAGAAAAAGAGTCATCTCAGTCATCTTAAAGAAGAAGTAAAATATAAGAAAATTGAAGATAACTTAACGAGTAAACAATTAAGTCAAAAAATTGAACAATTTAGAGTAGCCCTTGAGAAAGAGGTTTGCTCGACCTTGCCTAGTGCCTTCTGGCATAGGAAAAGACATATAGTCAATTTGCCTTACGTCAAGGACTTTAGTGAGAGTAAAATACCGACTAAGTCTAGACCAATTCAAATGAATGCAGAGCTTTTAGAAGTCTATAAAAAAGAAATAAATGAATTATTAAAAAATAAAATCATTAGTAAAAGTAAGTCTCCCTGGTCTTGCTCAGCCTTTTATGTCAATAAAAGTTCTGAAATAGAGAGAGGAGTCCCCAGACTAGTAATTAATTACAAACCATTAAATGAAGTCTTAGAATGGATTAGGTATCCCATACCTAATAAGAAGGACTTAATTAAAAGACTTAGCAAAGCAGTCATCTTTTCAAAGTTTGATTTGAAAAGTGGATTTTGGCAAATCCAAGTTAACCCTAGTGATAGGTATAAAACTGCCTTTAATACACCTTTTGGTCATTACGAATGGAATGTAATGCCATTTGGATTAAAAAATGCCCCTAGTGAGTTTCAGAATATAATGAATGAAATATTTAACCCACATAGTCACTTTTCAATTGTTTACATTGATGATGTTCTTCTATTTTCTCAGTCTATAGATGAACATTGGAAACATTTGAAAATGTTTTTAGAAATTATTAAAACCAACGGTCTAGTCATATCTGCTACTAAAATTGATTTATTTCAAACAAAAGTCAGATTTTTAGGTTATCATATTCATCAGGGTACAATTATCCCAATTAACAGGTCAATTTTATTTGCGGATAAATTCCCGGATGAAATCACTGATAAAAACCAGTTACAGAGGTTCTTAGGATCCCTCAACTACATTGCTGATTTCTACAAAGACCTTAGGAAAAGGTGTCAACCCCTCTTCGAGAGATTGAAAGATAACCCTCCTCCTTGGTCTTCTATTCACACTGAGATAGTCAAAAATTTAAAACATTATGTCAAGACTTTGCCTTGCCTTGGCATTCCTACTGAAAACTCATTCAAAATTATTCAGACTGATGCCTCTGATGTCGGCTACGGAGGTATCCTCTTACAAAAAGTCAATCCCAATTCTCCTGAACAAATCGTTCGTTTTCATTCAGGAACTTGGAATTCTGCACAAGTCAATTATAGTACTATTAAAAAAGAGATTTTATCAATTGTTTTATGTATTAGTAAATTTCAAGATGATATATTAAACCAAAAGTTTTTAGTCAGAGTTGATTGTAAAAGCGCAAAATACGTTTTACAAAAAGATGTTCAAAATATTGCTAGTAAGCAGATTTTTGCTAGATGGCAAGCTATTTTGAGTATTTTTGATTTTGATATAGAATATATCAAAGGAAGTCAAAATTCAATACCAGATTTTCTTACCAGAGAATTTTTGCAGGGGAAGTCCTAGATATCTCCCTTTCTTTGGTCTCTTCTTATAATGCTACTAACCCTTTGCAGATGGCATCCAGCAAGAAGGATACTAAACAGAATCAGCTTGCTCTTGTGCCACCTCTTACCCTAGTAAACAGGTTTCATACCCTTGGAACAATTCCAAGACAGTCATATTCCTCAGCTCTTGTTGCGGATTCTTCTAGTCAAGCTCAGATGTCTACCTACAAGTCATCCAAGTCAGATTACGTCAAAAAACCGATTATTCACAACCTCTTCCACAGGGAACCAGTCCACAGCAACATTCATGATCCCTGTGAGTTAGCCAGTCATTTCTTTCCTCCGGGATGGCACTTTGTTCCTCACCATCCGGATAAGTCAATTACATTTTACAAAGATATTTTATTAAAACACAAGTCAGTCGTTTTTAAACCGATTTTTGATCGAGTCAATCCTACTAAAATTATTTACCATTCAATGTATATTCACAACATTGTCTCTTTGGATGAATGGGGTCACCCTTCCTTGCTTAGAGATCTCCCTGGTCATTCCCTTCAATATAATTATTATGATTATATTGAAGCTTGGTTCAAAGTCATTCTGCATCAAAATGAGTCATTTACACACTCGTGGTTCTTTTCTTTCGACCACAAGTTCAAGTCAGTCCTTCCTTCATGGTTCTTAAGGTGGTGGAATTATCATGGAGCAATTCCTGATATTTTCCCAATTGAGCTTATGGACCAAGTCACTTATTTCGGTTCTCAGTACAAAAGAACCTCCCATTTGAGTCAGTTTCCTATTCAACTTATATTTATTAGTAAATACAAAGTCCCATGGATTTTCAAATGGCAGTATTGTTTTTCTGACAATATTGTCGCTAGAGTCCATTTTGTTAAATGGTGGGATGCATTCAAAGCCTACCGAGTTATTGAACAAGTCAAGCAGGAATTTCCAGTAAAAGTTCCTACTCCAGTCAAGCAGATCCCAGCTGCTCCAGCCCAGCAGATAGTCAAGCAGTCCCCAGCTGCTCCCATTCAGCAGGTCCCCATGGATCCTTACCAGTCATCCCAGTTAGCCCCTGCTTCCTCTTCACAGTCAAAATCTCGAAGATCTTCCTCTTCCAAAGCCAAGGGGAAAGCAAGGTCTTCCAGTCCAGATTCAAAAGATTTAATCAAGATGTTCAACGCATTCATCAAGGCCCAGGCCCAATCTAATGCCAAAGCCCAAGATGCCGAGTCAACCCAAGAAGATTCAGAAGATGATCTGTTAGAGGAATCTGAAGCCCAGTCCTCTGATGCCTCTGTTGAATCTTCCAGTCAGAAGCCCTATGGCTCCCAGTCACAGTTCGCCCAAGACCCTTTTGCGTAATTTCCTACTTCAGTCACTACTGTCCCTCTACCGACAGAAAAGCTGTAGTAAATTACAATAAAGGTTTTCAGTCACTCTGCTTTCCACCGAAAGCATCTTCTTTAGTCAAAAGGTGAATAGCCGAAAGCTGCCCCAGTTATTCAGCCGAAAGCTGCCCCCTCAAGTCAAAAGTCATCCGTGATTCCCGGGAATAGCATCTTTGCTTTTGCTTTTCCTGTTTTGTTTCAAAAGTCACTTTCATTCACTTGTATTTAGGAGGAGTTCTCTCACATTAGAAGGGGACTCAGTTCCACTCTCTCTCTCTCTCTCTCTCTAAAAATTCTCTTTGGTAAAAAGGATGGTTGCCCGAATTTGCATCTTCATCCCCTTTCAGTAAAACTATTGTAAGTCAATTTTAAAGTTAATTTGATATTTATTTTCGGTATTTATTTCAATTACTTGTGCGCCCTCTCTACCTCATCAGACGTTTAATATTGCAAGAAATCAATTTGATCGGATAAAAATCACTAGTCATCAATATCAATTTATATCAAAATAAAAGAGTATAATCATGTGTATCACACTCATTTACTAAGTTACAAAACATTACTGAACGAATAATAAACTGTACCCGATTAACGTGACTTTTTACAGTGCTGATCTTTACGACATATTATACAAATACGAACGATTTGGATAATCAAAAATAATTCTAAAACAAACAAAAAATATTTGAACTTCACCAATACAATCCATTTTTTGGACTTTAGATAAGCCAACAAGCCGATTAATTTATGTGTTTAATCTGTTTTTAGCGTCTGCTATTGACCCTTTTTTAACCTAAATTCAAAATAAATAATCGTAAAAATTCCGCCCCCCAAAAAACTAATTCTAACAGTTGAAATATTGCAAATTCCCTGTAGCATTCACTAATATCTCTACCTTTGACCAGATTAATTCTTGTGACAAACAATTTCTATGAATGATCAGTATCAACTATCAACTTAGACTGATCTTAACAAATAACCTTTTTTTTATATTTATTTTAATCCAGTTGGTGATTAATACACAACTGTTTTGTCTAATTATTCGTCTAAGTAATTGACTCGGTGGTCTTGTCATTTTTCTTAAATTATAAATAGTTACTAAAAATAGAAAATGTAGAATCTTTTTTTCAGCCTTTTCACATTATTAGAGAGAGTTTTTGTTTGAGTAATGATTCATACACAACCATTTTTTTGTTTCCTAAAACACTTTTTTTTATTTAATATGAATTTTTGAATAAATGCCTAAACTATATATATGAAAGGGGAGCTAAATGAAAATTTATAGAGAGGGACAATTCAGGTAATTAAGAAAACTGACGAGGAGATTATGTTGGTTTTAGGGTAAATTTCACTTACCTATATTAATCTAAAATTACATTGCACCCCGTGTATTTTTAAAAATCACACTGACACCACTTACCAGCTAATGCCATTTGACTTAATAGTAGATTTACTAAAATATCCTTATTTTATCATCAAGTTTCCAAGAGAAGAGAGAGAAAAAACAAAAAGGACTCGAGACACCACGCTCCACCTCCACCTTTCATTGGTGCCTGTCACCTCCTCCACCTTCCACCACCCACTCCCACGATGACCCACCTTCACCTTCTACCTTTCATTAAGTAGAGCGGTAGAGGTTATGGTGGTGATTGGTTTAAATGGAGATGAATGTGATAAAGTAAGGGTAAAATGGGTATTTAGTTAGATATTTTGCTGACAACTTAAGATTGG
>BRYF01000002.1:8512500-8517500 GCA_030159135.1 Actinidia polygama | reverse complement strand
TTGTAGCTCCGAATGGTTGTCATTGCTGATGGGGTCTAGAGGTGAAGGTCATTGTGCAGGAGGTGCTAGGGCTAACATGGTGAGGCACATAGCTATTTTCGCCCATTTTTGTTAGAGAGACTAGCAGAAGGTCTACATTGCAATCAAGTATAGAAAGCTAAGGTTCAATGAGTTAAATTGAAAGATGAGAGATGAAAATGAAATCTGAATACAAATTCGAAATTAGAAAAGTAAATTGCCCAAAACTAAAAAAACTTACCAAGCAATTGGAATTCCACCCTTTAAAAAAATCGAGCGGGTTGTGCAGAGAGAAAAAGTAGAGCACCAAAGGAGCGCGCGAGTCTAGACCCTAGAGCGGACTCGAGGAGTGAGAGTGACTCGCAGTCTTTCACATCTACATCCGCCAAACGAAAACGAAATTGTCGAAGATTACAGAGAGAGAGAGAGAGTATCAAATAATGGATCTGAAATTTTCTCTCCACGCCCTAGTTCCTTCTTGGACCTCTGTGAGTGTTCCCCCTCTCTCTCTGCATTTCCATAAATGCAAACTGAAACTGAAGACATATATCTCATATACACATACATAGATCTCTAATCAATTCCTTTTGGTGAATTAGGTTTATATACTACTAGGGTTCCTTGCTTACTTGGCAATTGCAGGATCCGTTGTCCCGGGAAATATTGTACCAGGTGTAATCTTATCTGACCGCACTCGTCTCCATTATCGCTGCAACGGTAACTTCTTTCCCTTCCAAGTCTCTCTCTCTCTACACACACACACACACACACACACACACACACACACACATACATATATAGATATATATTGTTATACATATGCTGTAATGGATGGATGGTTGTTCTGATTGAGTATTTTGGTTTCAATTTTATGGTTGTTCTCATTATTATTGCTGGTTGCCCTACTAGGAATCGGTGTTCAGATGAATTTCATTTCTGCCACTGTATGTACTATGTTCTCTATTTACGTTCTCTACTTAGTGTTCGCAGTTCTATTTAATGATCATTGGTGGTTACTTTTTGTTCAAATGGTATTTCCTTAAAGGATGAACTCTACATGAGATTCGTTAGGCTATGTATCAATTAATAAGACTGAAATGTTGCGATGGACCAAACATGCATTATTCTAGTCTCCATTGAAATTCGGAACACACATATCAACATGAAAATTTTGATTTCTTGAATAATGTATGTAGCTTATCAAAGATTCAAAACTATTGTGAAGGATGATATAGCTTTCTTCAACAATTTTCTTTTTGGGCTATTTCCCCTCTCTTCTCAATTTGTTTGACATGGAAAATTATTGACTGGTTTCATCCAATTTACTCGTAGCAAACTTCAATGCCGGTGTATGTTTTTATTGCTTTAAGATGGTCTTTCACTTGATTCTTTACAAGCTACAACTTCCTTCACTGCTTTTAGGTATCTACCATAAACCTTGGTGGTTATATTTCTTCAAATTGGCTATTTGTTTGAAACAAAAAAATTGATGCATAGTGATCTATAATTTTAGTAATTTATTGGGATCACATCTGTACTTGTACATCTGGCATTGGTGTAGAGACATTGCTACAAAGATTTTGACATGATGTTTACTTTGCTTGAACATTAATTATATTTGCAGGCAATAGCAGACACATGACTTTGAGCTTTTATCAGCAACTTTGATATTTAGTTTTCTTTTGAGTCTTACTTCTATTATCCCCTATTTGGATCTTTCCATGCATGAGTTGTAAGTCTCAATCCTATGCCCTACTTGGAAGCTTTCCGAGTTGAAGTAGACAGTAGACTAATAGGTCTTCAGTTGTCCATCAGGGTACACCTAGCATTATCAGGGTGTGCTACTGTTTTCAATATTTACTTAACTGTTATCACGTTAGAGATTACTTCACTTTAAAAATAGAGGAGTTTCTTTTTTTTATTTTCATCTTTTTTTTGTTAAGGTTGTTCTTTCATAATTTAATTCCAAATGTTTTTATTTGAAAGTAAATCCAAATCATATAATGTATATACATAAAAAGAGAAAAAATAAATTGACATTTTTGGAGGAAAAAATTGTATTCTTAATCAGCAAATTGAAAGTAACAAAGGTTTGACTGCTTGATAGTAAATGCCACCTGAGATCATTCCTAAGTTCTCAAAAAGATTTTGAAAAAGTTGTTACATGCAAAGACTCTTCATGATCCCTAAGAATGAAATGGCAGTTCAGGATTGTAGTTTTAGCTCTTAAAGTAGCTTTAAAAACTTGTAGAAAAAAATAGCTTTAAAAATTTTAATTTTGCTTCAAGCCTTCAACAATTAGAAAGCCCAAGTAATTGTTGAAATTTAAAACAGAAGGCAAATGCATCTAAAGTTCTGATGGTCGAATGCAAAACAAGGGTATAAATGTTACTATCTCCCTTCCAGAAAATTATGTCTCCATGGATGTGACTTTCTTTGAGTCCCAACCTCATTTTTCATCTCGTCAGCTACCACTTCAGGAGGAGATTTAGGATAAAGTGGTATCTTGTGAGGATAAAAATAAAGAAGAAATATGGGTGTCTTCTAGTATGATCCAATCGAAAGTACCAGAAGCTAAATCCGTTCCAACAGATAAGGTGGAATCGAAAAAGAAAGACAAACAACTTCTAGTTTATGAGTGAAAAAGATTGAAAGATAAGGTTACTGCAACCCTACCACCACAATTGCTGTCTCCGGTTGAAGGTTCAGGTAATCCACATCCTATTACCCTTGGGTCCACATATTTAGATATACTTATTGCTATTCGTAAGGGTTTAGGTCATGTACCAAACACCCTATATCTAATTTTGTGTTGTACAATCGTTTGTCTCCTACTTACAAAGCCTATATCTCGAAAATATCCTTTATCTCTATTTCTAATAATGTGCAAGATGCACTCACTGACCCTAAATGGAAGTTGGCTATGATTGAAGAGATAAAAGCTCTTCATAAAAATCATACCTGAGAGTTGGTTGGATTATCTAGTGGAAAGAAGACAGTGGAGTGCATATGGATATTAAAGTGAAACATAATGCTGATGGTTCTATTGAGAGATACAAGGCAAGGCTTGTAGCAAAAGGATATATACAGATATATGTGGTCGACTATCAGGAGACCTTTGCACCAGTTGCTAAAATAAATTCTGTAAGAATTCTACTTTCCTTAGCTGCAAATAAGGATTGAGCATTTCATCAATTTGATGTAAAAAATGCTTTCCTACGGGTGATTTGGAAGAGGAGGTATATATGAACATTCCTCCAGGTTTTGATGATTCTAAATCAATAGAAAAGTGTGCAAGCTAAAAAAATTACTGTACGGCCTAAAACAATCTCCACGAGTAGGGTTTGAGAGATTTACTCATGCGATGCTTAAATGAGAATTTAAACAAAGTCAAGGAGATCATATGCTGTTTATTAAGTATTCTTCACAAGGAAAGATAGCAACACTGATAATATATGTTAATGATATAGTTGTCATAGGTGATAGGTGATGACTTAGAATAAATTATGCAGTTGAAAAGTTGTCAAAGGAGTTTGAGATCAAGGATTTGGGTGCGTGGAAATATTTTCTAGGTATTAAGGTTGCAAGGTCTAAGCATGAGATCTTCATTTCACAGAGAAAATATGGCTTAGATTTTCTGCAAGAAACTGGTATGTTAGGATGCAAAAGCAATGACACACCAATTGATCCAAATCTGAAATTGGATGAGGATCCTAATGGTATATCTGTTGACAGAGGGAGCTACCAGAGACTAGTAGACAAGTTAATTTATTTATCTCGCACACGACCTGATATTGCTTATGCTGTCAGTTTAGTTATCCAGTTCATGCATGCACCTCGTGAGTCTCATCTGGAGGCTGTCCTTCGTATCCTCAGATATCTAAAATATGCTCCAGGAAAGGGATTGTTTTTATGAGAAATAATCATCTGCAGGTTGAGGCATACACTAATTCAGATTATGGAAGTTCTGTGATTGACAGGAGGTCGACCTCATGCTATTGTACCTTTGTTGGGGTAACTTCGTTATTTGGCGCAGTAAGAAACAGACTGTTGTTGCTAGATCGAGTGTGGAGGCATATTTCGTGCCATGATCAAAGGAGTATATGAATTGTTATGGATAAAGATAATTTTGACGGAGCTGAAATTAGCACCATCAGAATCTATGAGACTGTATTATGATAACAAAGCTGCTATTAATATTGCACACAATCCGGTTTAGCATGATAGAACTAAACATGTAGAGATTGATAGACATTTTTTCAAGGAAAAGTTAAGTGAGAGTATGATTTGTACTCTATTTGTGAAGACTGGAGATCAACTGGATGATATTCTAACTAAAGGGATAGTTAGTAGACCGTTTTATCATATTCTCAATAAGCTGGGCATGAGAGATATCTTTGCATCAGCTTGAGGGGGAGTGTTCGATATTAGCTTATTTGTAGTTTTCTATTATTGAGGGACTTATAAATAATTAATGTTTTCCGGTGATTAATGTAAAAGGGAAGATGCCTTTCAACCTCTACCATAATTTTTAATTTTTCCTAAACAACAGTAATTACAAGGTCAAATGCTATAGTAAAGTCCAAATTATTCTTATTGGTCTCGTTCTGATCTTCAAAACCAAATTCCCCATGCATCCTCTCATACCCCATCCTATTGCTCCCCACGTGGCCATTGAAATCTCCTCCTATGAAAACTTTCTCCTCTATAGGTATCTCTTGAATTATTTGATTCATATGATCCTAAAATTGCTTTTCAGTATGATCATCCAAACCCACTTGAGGTACATAGGCACTAATCACATTAGTTGTACTATCTTCAACCACCAATTTAATTAAGAGAATCCGATTTACTATCCTTTTGATCGCCACTACATAATCCTTAAGGTGATTAGAAACTATAACTCCAACCCCGTTCCCTTGTCTATCTTTCCTAGTATGGTAAAGTTGCTATCATGTATTCTCTATTTCCCTAGCCTTCTC